>CAIGRP010053567.1:0-30655 GCA_903798385.1 Fraxinus cuspidata
GTCATTTCATAATTTTTAATTAAGAAAATAGGTGAAAAGGACCTTTTGCGCAATGAAAGGTGGAAATAAGGGTGAAAATGCCAAAAAATGAAAGGTAGGGACGTTTTCCACAATAACAATGAAAGGTGGGGACGTTATGCGCTAATTACCCTTTTTTTTAATCACATATTCTCTATCAATCTACTATTCTAAATACATTCTTCCAAAATAATGTGACTCAAAAACACTCACATAATTAGAAACATTTCTATGGATGGTTTTCTGTTATTAATCGTTTGACACATGTTAAAACTATGGATTTTCAAAACAACCTTTTTTTTCCCTCGAAAAATGTACTTATAATCCAGAAGATAAGCCAGACGAGATGACTCAAAAGTCAAAATTAATGAGAGGCAGTTTACTGTCATTTTCTGCTGCCAAAATAAGTATTTTCATAAGAATTAAATATCAGGACAAAACAAATCAACATGGTCCTTCTGTATTATTTCAAGCTTATCCAGTTATCATGTGAACTTTGAAAAGTAATCGTGCTTATACATGTGTGTGTATCCATTTTCACGCGATGGCATGCTCGATAAGTAGTGACCAACAAAAATTAAATATTATAACTAAATATTATTCATTTTTTCCGACTAACACATCCTTAACCTATTGAGAGAAAACAATCTACTTGAATTATTGTCGGTTCTTAAAATTTTGAGGTCCTTAATTATTATATTTATTATAAGACCTTTAAACATAATTGTTTTTACAAGCGTACAAAACTTAACTATTGTAATTATATTTAAAAGAAAATATTGAAAATTTCAAAAAATAGAGTAGTAAAATAAAACATCCTTTACAATTCAAGAGATTAGGCTATCATACTATTTAGCTTTATCACATTTTAAGATGCAAAAATAGTAATCAAACTACTCAAATAAAAAAAATTAACATATATTTTTTTGATGGAGATCATAACTAATTCATTCAATATCTCTTGTTATATGTTTAATTGAAGATAAGACTTAAATCAATTTTAATTTTGAAAAACTTCTCTCGATGAAGACAATGATGAGAGAAATAGTCAATAGTATTCAATAAACAACTCAAGCAGTCAAGCATTTGCGGAATTATTTAATTGACGAAGAAAAAGATGCAAAAGCTATGCATTATATTTTGCCGTGTTCACTATTCAATTGAACCACAAGATTTTTATTTAATTATCATGATCATATCTGATTCAAAAAAGTTACAAGTGAACCAAATTAAATAAAAAAAAGTTAATAAAATTTGAGACCCCTTAAAAATTTGAGGTCGTATGCATTGTCTAGTTGGCTTTCGCAGAGGGTTGGGCCTAACTTGAATTCTTGATTACTTAACATACAAACGTGGATTCGCCATACTTCATTCATAACTTTTACGATTTGTTGTTTGAATAGATGATTTAAAATGAATTCATAAGCACACCGAACATATTGAAACTTAAAGCCCGTTTGATTCTCATTAATTGAAAAAAAAAAGAGTTTTAAATAATATTTTTAGTAGAATATGTTGTTAAAAAGTAGTGATTTTTTTTGATATACGTGTAAAATATTTTATAGTGTGATTGAAAATGATCTTATAACAAATCATAAATAAATTAATCTGTATCAAATAGATACTTAATACACACTTGAATTATATATACTTGTCTCAAAATCGAGAAATATAAAAATAAATCTTATCAACAATCGAACATCATCAATATCTTCGAGTGACGTACTGGTGTAAATAACAAAAATGGCCCAACGGTAACACCTTTATAAAACATAGTACTAAAAATGGAATCCTAAGACTTTAGTTTTTAATGATAGCAATGAATTAAAGTTTTTGGCTAAGGTAAGTTGTAAATTTAATAACTAAATCAAAGATTCCAAAACCCGACACAATCATAGATATTGAGCTTCCCCCAACAAAAGATCAACGGTCAATATCAAAACATCATATCATGTACGGCCGCAAACACTCCAAGTATACTTTTATACGTATTATTTCCTCCTCCTCTCTCTACACACACACACACACAAAAGCAAACATATATATAGAGACAAACTAACACATGTTTGGCTAATTTCAAAAGTCAGTCCATTTACTTGTAAGTGAATTTTTGCTTCTAAAATGACAATATGGAATGTATGATTGAAAGATAAATAAAAATTGTAGATCTTACAGATTATATTGATAAAAATAAAGTTTAATCATCTTGTAAACTTTGCTAAACATGCACAATATCAATTTTGTCCAAATTAAACTAGATTGACTAAAAAATCGAGAAACAATATAGTAACCAGATTGGTTTTATGTTAAATCCGAAATATCATAATACATTAAAATAAGTTAAGAATTGGATTGTTTTATGGGAGGTCCAATTATCCTTAAAAAAACCTTAATTTTTTCAACTATATTGAACAATGCTCGACTCCTCTCGATTCTTTACTTTTTAGATCAATGTCTAAGATGATTAGAGAATATGAACTAAATTAATAACTTGTTTAATTTTGTAAAATGTACTTTTAAAACTTACTTATAAATAAACTTATAACCTTGACTAATACAAAAAAATAATTTATCTAAAAGTTAATTATAAGCAAATTCTTGAAGCTTGGCCAAACATGCAATATATATATATATATATTTTTTTTTAAAGTAGAGGCGGTATAAATATGTAATTTTATATTTTATCTAAAAATTTACTTATAAGCAAATTCTTGAAGATTAGCCAAACATGCAATAAAGTAGTGGCGGTATAAATATGTCTATTACCCTTTCATATTATTTTCATCCCTGTCGATTTCCCTCCCTCTTTTTGCTGTTTCCCCAGTCAAGAAATTTCGTTTGCCTTTGTGAAAAACTCAAATTTCAAAGATTTTGAAAAGCGATTCTGGGAGAAGTACTTATTTTTCTTTCTTGAAGCCTCATTTCACCCGTTGCAGGAGCAAATTTTGAATCGGGAACTTGAATTCTCAAAAGCAAAAGTTTATATATGTAATTTGATTGAATTCTGTAGAAATTCTCTGCATTTTCGATTTATAAGTTGTCTTTGATTTGCTTAAATTCGGGTGATTTTAATTGCTTTGTGTTGAGAAAATTCAGTTTCCGTTTGCATTTTAGCTTCAGATTTGGATCTTATCTAATTTGTCAGCTCGTCAGACCTCAATTTTGAAGCATTTGTTCAATTTTCTCTGGTGAGTTCTCGGCTTCTGTGTTTATGCATGGATATGTATGTAATTTTGCTTGTATATCTGGTGTTTGTATGAATGATTGAAGCATGGAAAGTAGATTGATTTTTGGTTATGGCTTCATTCTTAATTACTGTATTTAAAGAAGTTTAAGCTTTAATTGATTTCGTTTATTAATCAGAGTAATACTTATTGTTCCAATTGCAGGGTTGATTGGCTGTGGATTTGATCTCAGCTTTATATGTTGTGAAGTCAAGAGATCAAAATTCTGCATATGAAGTGAATTTCAAGTTTCAATATTAATTGGCGCATTTGAGCTTTTGAAGAAAAATGGTGTTTGTTTTGGGAACTTTATTAGAAAAGATGAGCAATCTATCGACATCTGATCATTCGTCAGTGGTCTCCATTAACTTATTTGTGGCGCTCCTGTGCGCTTGTATAGTGATCGGTCATCTATTGGAGGAGAATCGTTGGATGAATGAATCCATTACTGCTCTTGTAATTGTAAGTGTATATACACATATATGTGGACTTCTATGTAATGTATGTGTTTGGTTCGTGCACACACGTGGGTTTTTGGACACGTGTTTTACACTTCATATGCATGTTTTAATCCATATTGATCATTTAATTGACAGGGTATATGCACTGGAGTTGTGATTCTATTAATTACTGGAGGAAAAAATTCGCATCTTTTGGTGTTTAGTGAGGACCTTTTCTTCATTTATCTGCTTCCGCCAATCATTTTTAATGCTGGGTATGTAAAGCATTATAAGTATTCTATTCCTTGATTTGGAGAATAGTGGTTCTTGTATTATTAATTTTATTAGGACTTCCTTTATTTGAATTCTATGAATTGGAAAGTACTATCAGGTTTTGTATTAGTAATTTTCATGATACGATTTATTAAAACAACAATGAGGAACCTGTATATGAGACTTGTAAGTATTAGCCAAGTTAGTAAACAGCAATTATATATGCAATGATGATGCTAAGTTACATGGTTTGCTTTGCTCTAATAATCAGGTTCCAGGTTAAAAAGAAACAATTCTTTCGCAATTTTATGACTATAACGCTGTTTGGAGCAATTGGTACTCTGATATCCTTCATCATCATATCATTGGGTAAATCCTTTTTTCTTCTGTTATTACTGTTATATCCAAATAGCAAAGTGCTGCTTTCTCTTAATATGCATGCTAATCGTTTCGACGTTTATGGTGAAATACAAACAGCATAACGAATGTCTGTGTGCGCGCGCGTATTTTTTTGAACAAGCTGACAAATAAATCCTATGATAAAAGATGACAATGTTCTTCCATTTCCTTTTTTTAACTTTTTACCATGAAAAGGGGGGTTTATGTTAGTAAAAGTCTGGATTGTATACTTGAAAGTTCTTACATGCTATTCTTGAGTTTGTTCTGCACCCTTCTCCTGTTTTAAAATGGCAGTTAAAGTGAAATTCTTTAGTAAAACATCACAGAAATGAGACATTCTCTCTTCGATATTTATGCTTTAAGTGTCGCAATTGTTGTCAGACTCCAGTCCTTCGTGTAGCTCCAAATTTGTAATTGTATCTTATTATCATATTTCTATATCCTAATTTAGCAAATTTTTTTGCTGGAAGAGAAGAACATGCACGAGAGTGTGAGCAACTTCAAGCAATATGATTTATATCAACATTTTTGTCCTGCTTTCTCTGCTGAAGTGGTGCTCGTTTTTTAAGGATAGATTGGAAACATTTGAGGGGGAAGAATTGAAAAGAGGAAGAATTAATTTTGTAGAATTTTTTTACTGTCAGTATTCCATTTGTTTCATCGTTTAGAATATAAATGACGATCTGTTGTTGATTATGGTCTCTAAATTTTGTACCAGGGGCCATTACCTTTTTCCAGAAAATGAATCTTGGTCTTGCAATAGGAGATTATCTTGGTAGCAGCCGCCTTCTCTCTGTAATCCCTTTTAATTGTAACTAATAATTTCTTGTAACTCACTATACTCTCTTTTTTCCAGCAATTGGAGCAATTTTTGCTGCAACAGACTCTGTTTGCACCTTACAGGCATATTTTGTTACTTTGTGCTGTTGATTTTAGAATCAGAAATGATAGCCTTATGCATGAACTCTGATGGTGCAGGTGCTTAATCAGGATGAGACTCCCTTACTATACAGTCTAGTGTTTGGCGAAGGCGTTGTAAATGATGCGACGTCTGTGGTGCTTTTCAATGCAGTCCAGAACTTTGACCTTTCTCATATCAGTACAAGTGTGGCTCTGCAGCTAGTTGGAAATTTTTTATATTTATTTATTACAAGCACTGTGTTGGGAGTTGTTGTAAGTCTCCTTCCTTCCTCACCCCTCTATAGGGGTTGTGTGCCATTTGTGCTTTTGAATTCTTTTGAATCACAGTATTGGTAAGTTGTAACATTTGTACTTCTACTACAGGCTGGACTGCTCAGTGCATATGTCATAAAGAAACTGTATTTTGGAAGGTCTGTGTTTAATCTCCACAACAGGGATTTTCCTCTCGCCCTCAATTAAGTTTAATTTATAAATTTATTTTTTTAAAAAAATTATGTGTGCACGAGAGTTCGAAAAACGTCATAAGGCACATCAGATTCCAACCAAGGAATAGAATTCTTGCGTGCCACATGTGCTCGTCCCCACCATACCACACGATGAAAATTTTGAAAGCTTGCCAGTGGTTCTTTGTTAATCTTTTGATGCTTGGTTTTTGATTAATCATTCGTTAAGATGGAACGCCAACAGATGATTTCTTTACTATTAAATTCTTTACGACTGATTTCTGATCAATTCCAGGCATTCCACTGATCGTGAGGTTGCTATTATGATGCTGATGGCTTACCTTTCATACATGCTCGCCGAAGTAATTTTTTTAAACATTGCATTTTTCAGGCGTTAAATTTGAAGCTCCACACTTTTGAATTTAGGTGTTAACTCTCCAACTTGATATATCTTGCAGTTATGTGATTTAAGCGCTATTCTTACCGTATTCTTCTGTGGGATCGTGATGTCACACTATACCTGGCATAATGTCACTGAGAGCTCAAGAGTCACCACCAAGTATGGGTTCTCTTATAATATACTAGACCATTTGAGACATGTTTGTTTCTTTCTCTTCCCCATGATAGATTTATATTAATGTATAACATCAACTCTTCCACAGGCACACCTTTGCAACACTGTCATTTGTTGCCGAGATATTCATATTTCTTTATGTTGGTATGGATGCCCTTGACATTGAGAAATGGAGATTTATAAGTGACAGGTATGGTTGCTACGTAATTGAAAATAGTCGCCGTGACATTTTTTCTGGACTAGGAACATGTTAGGCTAAGCTTTAATTAATTTTTTTGTTTCAGGTTTTTAGTAACTTTTGAAATCCCAAAAAGCACATTTCAAATAGTAATGGGGATTTTATATATTGCTGGTTGGATGTATTTCTTAATTCTTTTTTTCCTTCTCAATTGTCAGCCCCAAAACATCGGTATCTGTGACCTCTATTCTCCTGGGATTGATTTTGGTTGGAAGAGCAGCCTTTGTTTTTCCTTTATCATTCTTGTCCAACTTGACTAGGAAGTCTCCATATGAAAAAATTGGCTTTAAGCAGCAAGTATGAACTCAAATATTCTTATTTCAACCATATGAGATATTTCATTTGCTTGGCCCTCCTAATAATTTTACCAATTTTTATCTGCAGGTCACAGTGTGGTGGGCTGGTCTTATGAGAGGAGCTGTTTCCATGGCCCTTTCTTATAATCAGGTAAATTATTGTATATATCTGTTTTGGGGTGGTTATGCTGTACACTGCAGAAAAAAACTCATTCCAGGGGAAAAATATATATATATATAAATGCTCAAGATGGGCAAGCAATTCTGTGATGCTCTCTTTTCTGCATCAGGGAAAGAAAATATACTGTGCATAAAATGAACATATACTGCTGTGTAGTGCTTTTCTATCCCCACTTTGGCGCCGACTAAGGAAAGGGTGAAAGGATGGTGATTATATATTCTATAATACAGGAATAATCTGACCGAGTCGTTAATTTTTTATTTTATGCAGTTTACAAGATCAGGACATACTCAGCGACATGGGAATGCCATCATGATTACTAGTACAATATCAGTTGTTCTTTTCAGTACTGTGGTAAGGCATTTTAAGATTTTGCAGGAATGTGTAGGTTAGTACGTGGAAGAGAAAAAAAATATAAAAACAAGTAAACTAAGCCTTGTTTCTTATAAATTTGGATTGGCTACATGAATATTTTTCCTCGACACTTAGATCGTGTAAGCAACCTTTTTGTCCAAACACATTTGAGCTTGTGTGAAAATGACCAGTTTTGGGCAATTTTTAGTTTAAGAACCTACTTTTCTATAGGTATACTTTTTACAAAAAAGTATTTTACTCTGAGAGGTAAACCAACCATGCTCTTATTGTGAACTTTCAAAAAATAAAAAAGTAATTTTAATCTTTTTAAGGTAAGCCAAACATGCTATAAGTGTAATTTCAGAAACGATCACTCAATATAATGTTTCATTATAAATCATTTGCTATTATTCTTTTAACGACTTGTAGGTGTTTGGCTTGATTACTAAACCTTTGGTGAGGCTCTTGCTTCCCTCATCAAAGCAATTAGGCAGAATGATCTCTTCAGAGCCAGTTACTCCAAAATCCTTCATTGTACCACTTCTTGGCAATGAACACGATCCTGAAGTTGATCTGGACGAACAAAATGTTGTGAACGGTCAGGATTCAGAAACTAATCAAGGTGATCGAAATGGGATCCGTCCAAGCAGTTTACGGATGCTCCTGAGGAAACCTACACACACTGTCCACTATTATTGGAGAAAATTTGATGATGGCTTCATGCGTCCTGTTTTTGGTGGACGGGGTTTTGTACCATATGTTCCAGGCTCTCCAATCGAACAAAGTGTGCATCAATGGCAAGGAGAGGCCAAACACTAAGCATATAGTCTCTGGTGGCTCATTCAATCAGGTTTTGGCATTCCTTTGTTAATATTATCGAGTGTTCTTTTTCGTGTGGATGATGGCGGTGTCTAAATTAGCATAGTTTGCACAAATTTATTCATTGCGGTGGTATTGGTTCGTTTTTGTTTCCCCTCCGGGTAGTTGTTGACCCAATAGTTTGTTTTTTGGGAAATGCGGTCAGGTTTTCCCCTCCCCGGCCGAGGTTTTGGAACACCAAATCGGTGTATATTTTGTAAGCACAAATCGTTGTGTGCGACTTTATCTGAAGTTTTTTTAACCATCACATTTTTGAGCTACAATCATAATGCAATTATAATTTTTTGCGTTTATGTGGATTATGATGTTCTATGCTCAAATGTTTTAGACATTTTCGGGTATTCGAGGAACTTTATTGCTAATATTCATTCCGCTGAACAACAATGTATAAGCTTAGAATTCATAATGTTGATCCGAGAAATGTGTAAAAAATTACTCGCATTTTCTATTGTTCGAAGAAATTAAAATTCTTTTACATTCATTATTGAAAAATATTGTTGAGACCTATTAACAATTATTATAGTACAAAAGATGGCATAATAAACCAGCCACTACCCATCCACTATATAGCATACTGGATTATAGTTCTTCCTACTCGAGCATTATTATTATTATTTTTTTACTTAGCACGTAACAAGAACCCGACAAGGAGACAAATCAGGGCGATCATGCAAACGAACAGCGGGGGGAAACCAACTTGAACTTTATTCTTACTCTTCGATCTCCTCAACATTGCCTGTAAAGATGGATAGAAACCATATGTCAACAAGCAAGACGAAACCAAACATTTAATCAAATCTTATATATAGACCAAAAAATATGGAGACCAGGACCAAGAGCAAGACCAAATGCATATCAGAAGTTGGCATTTTATTTGATGAATACTATAGCCCACCGATGCATTTAATAGGGTACCGACAAGATTTTTGATAAAATCTAAGTAAACAAGGAAACAAATTAAGAAATGTAGTTCACCCTCTGTATTTTCCTTGAAACACCTGATAATTCCCTTGTTTACCGGAATAGGTAAATTATCCCCACCGACTTAGTGCTTGTTGGTGAGTGCTTATATCAAAAATTTAAGTCACGAGTCCCATAGGATGCGTGAATAAAAAGTAGCTTTGACTAGCTTAAATTTAACAATATCTTAAAACAAGAGAGAGAGAGAATAATAGTGTAGGATGTCACCAACCAATTCTTGCTTTAATGTTTCCTTCTCATGAATGGTACTGCATTTTTCTTCTTTTAGCTTCATGATGGTACTTTCAGCCTGTAAAGAACATAACAGATAACAGTGCTTAGCATTTTCTGAAGAAGCATAAATGAACATTAATTGACGAAATGAGAAAATAAGGTCAGTCAACAGCGTAGCACTTTCTTTCCCGTCCCCTTTCGAAGAAGAGGCCTTTAAACCACAACATTTCTTCCAACACTAACATGCATTTAATTTATGAAATATAGCTGTGAAATTACAAAAAAGATCGGAATCCTGTGGGGTAAGCGAACAACATAAGTGCATATTTGGTACAGTAGACATGACTCGACATTATAATGAACAAAACTTTAGCTTCATTTTCTTCTTTAATTCTATACAATACTATCCAATCCTTGCTATCACACGCATGATGTGAATTTGATTCCTAAAACAAGAACTTTTATCAAAATAAAGCAATCCCCTTCACACGAAGAGAGATGCTTACACTATAGCTACTAGTGTTTATAACAATATGCCCCTTTTTGATTCCCATTTCACAAAAAAATATTTTTCAACAAATTCATTTTCAACCATACATTTTCTCGATAAAATAATTTTTACACGGAAACCCAAAACTTTTTATTGCTTTATAATCACACATTCTCCAAAAATATCACTATTACAAAATCTATTTTTCCAAAAAATGGGGCTCGAACATAGCCTATATTATCAGCACTCGCAGAAGTCATTGAGAAAAGAGAAGACGATGCATGAAAGGGACTATAACTTGTCAACATTGAATATTTTTTGGTGCCTACTTCCAAAAAAAATATATGTCGCTCTTCCATGGTTCCAAATTTTAGCATAAGAAATAAAAAGCTAACCTCAATTAGCTTTGAAACCAAGGCACTTATCTTTGTTTTCAACTCCTGAACATCTTCTGATAAACTTTTTACTTCCACGTCCTCAAAGTGTCTTGATTTTGTCATTTCCACATCCTGATCTTCTCTTGCTTTTATCACTTCCATATCCTCAACTAGTGTTGATTTTGTCACTTCCTCATCCTCAACCTGTCTTGATTTTGCCACTTCCTCATCCTTAATTTGTCTTGGTTCCTGCTTGCTAGGGCTAAACTCCTCATCCTTAGTAGGGACTAACTTGGAACTTTCCACAGCCTTCGGAGATCTAGAATCTTCCTTGTTTGCAGCCATTTTGACATCCTCTCCGTTCTTAACCAGCTGCCTCTCAGTGAAAATTAATAATTAGATTAAATCTCTTAGGAAAATATTCTTGAATCAAATAAGAAATATATTTGATTTAGAATTCATTGAAAAATGAAATCTTACTATCTGGATGTCAAACTTCATAGTGATTACTATCACTACCATTATCCCAGAAGTTACAGTATATAAATTTTAAGACGTTTCACCTAAAATGAAAGTTCAAGTCATGAGACATGCAAAACCAAGTGATATAATATGATACACATGATATAATAGATATTGCATAACCACTTCATTTTCTTTTTCCTCTGTCCAAACAAGGGATGCAACTTCGTCATACAAGTGATAAAGCACAGTCAGTCATGTTCAAGAAAACAGTTCTAGCATGTTTTTCTCATCAAGCTGAAGTTAAAAGAATAAGTTGCCCAAATCCTGCCTCGATTGCCCATGGTTAAACGTGTAAAGTAAAATTCAAATTTCTCACCAACTCAGGGAGGGAATTTTCAACTCCCATCTGCAATTTTTCTTTCTGCATTGAAGTCTCATAAGATGGTTCTGGTTTCAAAACTCTATTAACTGGTAGAAACACTGGAGATTGAGGTGGACTAGTCCAAACAACCCTAAGCTTGGTCTCTTCAATATAGTTTTTACTATCTTTCGCAAACTGCCAGAGCATAAGGAATAAAAAATACTGAAATCAGTCTTCATAATATTTTTGATCACCTGTTGCAAAAGTGCAAACGAAAGAGCAAGAAATCATAAAAAATATACAAATTAGAATATTCTTACCATGGGAGGAATTTCTGCTTCAGTTGTGTCAAATGGAACAACTGTACATTGAATCAGGAATTTATCCTTGCACTGCATATCAGCTGGAGCTGATTTCTGTGCTTGCATGGTAACTGAATGCCCGAAGATGGCAAAAATCAATTAGCAGATAGAGAAGTCTAACAGCAGCAAGAAATGCAGGTTGAAAAATGAAACACTTCTAGTCATCCGAAGCTTATGTGATATAAATAATAAAGGTATAAACACGGTGAAGCAAAAAAGGAACAGCGAAAAGTGCTTGACACAGAAAATTTTAGAATTATCATTTACAGTTAATTGTTTATAATGTGATGTGGACATCTTTGAAGAAGCTGGAAGCTGGAAGCTGGGATTGACATCTGTAAAGTATGCATCCAAGTAAACTCCTAACTCCAGCTTTCTGGTGCAAGGAATAGGATATAAAAACTCTGAACCATCATGTAAGGGACATCTGTTTAGGTTTATATCTATAAGCTTCTATTCATTTTTTGACAGTTTACAAATTGGTTTTCCTGGCAGAAGTAAATGAAGATCCTTATATCTTACCATCTGGAATCAGCCACAAGAACCTCTTCCATTAAGCTTTACCTAGGATCAACTCTGCCTACAGATAGGTTTTCAACCAATTTAAAAATATGTTTCCTTTTACAAAACGCTATGCATGGCCTTGGAACAAAATTTGTGATCCCGTGTTTTTCTTGTTTAAACTTCCGCCTCCATCAATCACACACAGTTGTTTATGAGTGGTTTATCACATGAAACTATAACAAACCTGTGAAAGGACATGTTGACTCTGGCTTGATTATGCCTACATTAGGGCGTACACAGTACTTCTTCGGCGATGTAGTCTTCACCTGCCAATATAGTTGCACAGCCTTTTAAGAATTATCTTTGAAAAAAGAAGCTTGCATTTACATCACATTTTCTCATAGGAATCCTTACAATCGAAAATAATGAATGCTTAAAAACTAAGATAATCATGCCTGATGCCACTAGACTAAATTTATATTCTATTCAAATAAATGCAAGTTAAGTGAATTAGCGTGCTCTGAGTACATGATCAGAAGTTACTACCTTGAAAGCTACATGTTGATTGGTGACATTGGTGAGGTCAACAATACAAGAACTTTGTTTCATCGCCTCAACTAAAGAAGGGAAGAGGAGAGTCAGAGCCGTGCAATTGTCCAAGTAACAAATTGTACATAGAACACAATATTTATCATCTAAATAATGTAATGATCTGATGAAATTGACAAATCACAATATAGCCTCCATTTAGGAAGAGTTTATAAATGGTTTAATTTATAAATAGATAGAAATGAACGGTGAGTAAATGGATAGTACTTGTGGGTCCATTTGGAATGTGTGGTTGAAGAAGAAGTTTGACCATTTATAAATGATTTATAAAGTTTGGCAAACGGAAGCATAGTGAGACAAAAAAAGGAAAGGAAGGAGATATAACAAGGCCATTCTCACATTTTTCCCATATATAAGTTGGAAGGGGAAATAAAATACATAAGAAAACAACATCGGTCATTTGAATTGTATATATCATGATTACTCAGTTATGCATGTATTGGCAAGATTCTTATTTTTTTAATTGACTAAGCGAAGAATCATCATTTAAGGAAAATGGTTCCATGCCATTTTCTTAGCTATCATATAATTGGTTCTTTTCATATGAGAAGAGCCTTAGGTAATTCGATCAGTATGCAACAACACTACAACAAGGTGGCAAACATAGAGCAGAGTGAGTACCAAGACAAGATAGATAAGTGAACTCTTAAACTCTGGGAGCGATAGCCACTCTTAAACTCTGGGAGCGATAGGCCTTGAGCTTAATAGAAGTCAAACCAGATGCATACATCTCACAATTTATTCAATTATCCACAATTCAGAACGAGGTTGTGCAAGTCAAAAGTATCCAAGTACAGTGGATGCTCATAATTTTATGCTTCGCCTCATGGAATTTGGTTTGGAAATTAGATTTAGAAAAAAAATTATTCCACATTGAATGGGAACTGTCATGATTATATCCGGAAAGCCAAAATCCATCCACTACAATATAAGCGTATGTAAGTCAATGCAAACACTATGCTAATGCATCTTTAAGCAGCTATTCTCCTAAAAGAATAAAAATTACGAACAAATTTCCATATCTTCAAATATGTTATGTACTCCTACTTTCCAGTATTAAATTATTAATTGTGCTCAAGCAAAGAATGCTCACATAATTAAACGTCAAGAGCATAACAAATGGATTCTTCACATATCAATTCACGTGAGTTACGTAATTGCATGATTTTGTTTCTTTCACTTACCTATGAACTTAAGCTCCTGTGGCTGAATCTCAACTAGCCGAGTACTCATAATTCTTGTATTCTGATACAATATACGCAGTCAACTGAGTTAACTCCACATCTCAAAATTATAGAGAGCAGTCTTCAACTGATTTATATTAATAACATAATCTTGCTACGTATACATCAAGATTTTTATAATGTTACATAATGCCACGTGACACTCACACTCAACTTTTTCATTCAATATTTTCCCCCCACGTCATTTTCGGTAACCGCTTATGTACAAGTAGCAAAATCCTTAATAACAACATGCATATCAAATTCATTTCTTTACTCACTTTAGAACGAAATTCAAAATAAAACTCTGGTAATAAATATGGAACTTCCACTTCATTTCCAAATGTACAATTTCATCTAATTACATATAACGCATGATCAATTTTCATTCCCCCACATCAAAGAACAAAACCCACTACAGGAAACTGTTTTGCATCCTAAATCACTGATACCTTGCTATAAAAAGATGAAAAACTGTTTTAACCTTACAAATTTTCTCTTCTGGTTTCTGGTTTCAAAGAATCAGAGTAGAAATTCAACAGAGCACAACATATTACTTATAAACATATCTTAATCAGCATTATTATGAAACATTACACAAAACATTACTAACATTTAATACACGTACACACAAAAATTGAAAGAAACTTATTACTAGTAAAAAGAGATCGCGTGAGCCTTTACAATCGGATTTTTTAGAGGGAATTGAAATTCAATAAAGGGAACTTTAGGATGTCATGAGATCGGTAGAGTTTAGTGGCACTGGTTGAGAAAAACCTGGAGAGAGGGAGAGAGAGAGAGAGAGAGAGGGATGGTGTGGGGTGAAGTGGGGTAGCTGATATAGAAAACTACGGGGCTACAGTACTGCGGAAAATGGAGTAATTTAACGGTAGTTGGCACTTGAGTCCAAAACACTCAGCTTGTGTTTTGACACCCTTTTGGGAAAAAATGAATTTCATGAAAGTGAAATAACGCGTGGTTGAAAAGTAATGAAATTTTTTAAATTTGTGTGTAATATTATTTTAGGTGGAGAATGTGTAATTAAAATGAAGAAAGAGAAAAAAAATAAGAATATAAATGATTGTCAAACATGGCCTCAGTTTTGTGCCATATAGATCCTTAATTACGAGATTCTTTTTAAGTACACATAGAAGTGGCAAATGGATTTAGCCGCTCGTATTCGATCCATGGGCAGATGTGACTCATTTTAAGATAATTTATGGATCGGATTAAGCTCACTTTCGTAAAATCAAGAGCTTGATTGTAGGCCTTGGAACTTATTTTATGAAGTTATTTATTTTATTTTTTTTAAAAAAGTCATCACATGGACGACTCAGCTTGATCCTTAGGGCCCACAATTCAAAGGATCGAGCCGAGTTGATCTTCGAACTTAAAAAAGAGTCTAGCTTAGTTCATCCCATTTTCATCCCTAAATACACATAATGATCACATATCGCATCTCGACATACTATTTCAAAGGCATGGCTGGCTACTCAAATAGGGGGAAAAAAATCATATATTTCTCTCCATCGATGAGCATAGGCAGCCTTGAGAGTAAGCAAATTGAGCGACCACATAGTATCAATATTGTATGAGCATAAAAAAAAAAAAAAAATTGTCATAGGTGTGTATATATATAAAATATTGAATTTTTAATATTATGTTAAGTTAAAGGGCATAATATTTATTAAAAAGGAGGGAAAATTGTATTTCGTTAATATTTTTTAATTTAACATGTTATTAAAAAAAGATTTTTTTTTTCTAATTTTAAACACTCCTTCTTTAAAAAAATAAAAAATTAAAAAATCTATTTTACTGGCCCTATCTCAAATGTATAATTAGCTTCACTAGCCAATTATCAACTTAACAAGAAAGCTCAAAATTCAAATGAGATTAAATAGAAGAGTGAAAAGCTAAGCACAAAATCCTTTTTTTGCCATTTTCCTCTCTCACACCCTTTTAATCCATAAAATTCAATCAAACGGAGGAGAGAAAAAACTCTATCGTCAGTTTTTGTTGCTTGCTCTATAATAGTACAATCTATATCTAACGTCGTCATTTTATTGTTGTCGATTGTCCACTTGTTAGTTTTTATTTCATGGTTTTTTTTTTTTTTTTAAATTCTAGTAGAAGGATAAGTTTTGTTATGTGAAAGAATAACTATTTTAAGTTTTTTTTTATATATTGGTGCCAATTATTATTATTATTCTTATTATCATTTTTATATGAAAGGGCACATTTTTAAATGTCAGGACATTCAAAATCCCATGGCCGACACTGCCGATAGTGCTCCCTCAGCCTCATCGTCCCTCCCTTGTAACCCTTGCGTCATCTCGACTCTCGATTCTCGACTTTGTAACCCTCTCCCTTCTCTAAAGGGGACTAGCAAAGGTGAAGTAGGCGATAATATATTGTTGGGTACCAATTTTCGACTTAATATGTAATTGAGATTCAAATATTACTCCGTTTGATTCTCATTATTGTAGAGCGAGAATGAAAAATAGAGTCGTTATAGGGCTCCATACAAGAGACAGAAATTTAAAATTGATGACTTGATGTGATGGATAGCGGTCATATTTCTCATTTTTATGGATGAAAAATGAGAAACAAACGGAGACAAACATTTGTATACTTTGAAAATTTATACAATGGAGAGATTATATTTGTAATTTTTTAGAAAATGAAAATAAATTGTAAATATAACTTTTAGTTATGAGTGAGCACTTCCTTATTTAAACAAATAGTTTACTAAGGGTATGTTTGAACCACATTATTTTGGAATAGTAGATTGATGTAGAATATATGGTTGAAACATAAGGAAAAATTATTGATGTCATGAAAAATATTATTTATTGAAAAATATGTGGTTGAAAATGAGTAAAAAAATGAGAACAAAAATTTTAATGTTGCTCAAACATGGGCTAACTATTTTCTTGTCTTTTTTAAAAGTTGGAATTTATACTTTAAAAAAAAAAAAGTTGGAATTTACAAAAATAGTCTTTTTATTATTCCAAATGTACGAGTGATTGCTGTCTATTTCACCAAATGGAACTGCAGACAACTTGTCCCTGTACCAAATCGGGTGTTGCGTTCAATTAGCAGATTCACCTGCTATGAAACCAAGGCCTTGTTTGGTTTGGGATTTTTTTTTTCTCATTTATTCCTTTTTCGTTTTCGCCTCTCAATTTTATTTTTTAATTTCATCATTAAAACCTACTCCACATGCAAAATATTAAAAATATTGTATAGTTAATATTAACAGCTTTTACTCTTACAAAATTGTTTAGTACTTATAATTTGTCACTCTATCAAACAAATCAAAACATCGTTAAATGATCAAATTTTATATATAAATCAAAACATTGAATATATCTATATCACGATTCATCGATATAAGAACAAAAAATGCATTGGTTAGAAATTTCTATTTACATAATTCGGTCTATGCCGTAAATTCAAAGTATTAAAAATAATGTAGTAAATAAACAACAAATCATATATTTCTTGTGTTTTTAACTTTATTCGAACGAAAAATAAATAAATTTTCTAAACAACAAAGTGAGTTTAGATTTATTCATAGTGTTTTTCCCTTATTTGTCATATTGGGATGAGATAAATTGGTGCATAAAATTGAGAATATTTTGGATTGATTAGAATATTAAAGTAGGAAAATAATGTAATTTATGCAAATAGTGTTAGTGAATTAAAATTACAAATAAAATTTTACAAACCGAGAAGCAAAATAATAATCAGAACGGGATGTTTTCTTTAAGAAGATTCAAGCTCGTAAAATATATATTTCTTACATTTTAATAAATAGAAGTCTAATGAAAAGAGTCGATAAAAATCAATTATAATTGTGATAATTCTATAAATTAATTGAATTAGACAAACCATGTAAAAATTTATCAAGCGAGAAATTTCAAATTCATTGAAACTTCGAAATTAATTAAAATGAACAACATTAAACTAAAACTTATTACAACACTTTGCATTACTTGACCTAAAGTTGTTTCATTTAAAAAATTATCTATACTCTCAATAATAAAAGTGGCCTATGATTTGTGCGAAAAAGGAAAGAAAATCTATTTTTAATGGGATGGATGAAATAGCCTTAATTAACTTAACTTAATAGAAATAAATAAATAAATTACAACTGCCCTCCAACTAATAAAACCAAGAAAGGAAGCAATCTTTATGTGGATCTCAATGTTCTTTAGACAATCAATAAGGTGAGTTTTCAACTAATTTAATCAAAACTAGATTGTTAATAATACTTTAATAACCAGGGGCTTAATCAATGTGCTTAAAGTGTATTTGATTTTTTGTTTTGAAAAAAAAAAAATGCTTCATTTAATCACCTTTTTCCATTTTTAATCATTACAAACATTATTGAACACTGATACTAGAAGAAACCACCAAGGAAAAATTGCATTATAGAAGAAAATCGATCCTTAACGCTTGGACCACATTGGTCCTTTATATTTCATTGCAGTTGCACAATCATTCACCACGATACAGATTATATCAAATTTTACTAAATTGTAATGTGGCCCTTGTGGGAAAATAAATAAATAAATCTCACTCCAAATATATATACCCATTTTCAATTTGGGAAGTAAAATTTAAATTCATAAAATGTACACATGAAGGCCACACATCGATCTAACAGAGACTTAGACAATATCAATTTATAGAGATAACTGTACATTTGAGGACAAACTTATTCCTTTCTAAAGATTGAGTATTAACTTGCTATTAAAACCATAAGCTGGGAATCAATCATGCAATTTTCCCAAACCCTCCCATGAATTTAATAAACACTAACAAATTTAATTAGCATTAAATGAATATCTTGCAAGCGCGTGGTAGCATTTGTAGGTGACCACTTACAAATTTTCATTTTTTTTTTTAAGTGGAAAGTTGCACGGTATTAGAGGTTTGGTTCAAAGGGAATAAATTTATAACTGAACTAGACCAGATAATTACTAACGATTTTTTTTTTAAAAAGAACTTTTTTTTTCAATGATTACTGTTCAATTATCCATCGTGAACGGTCATATGAGTGAATATCTCGAAAATAAAATAACTTTATTAATTTATTATGTTCTTACAAGATTCAAAATTCAAATATTGAAAATGAAGTCTTAGCTAGACATCTAATTTATTAGCCATGGAACAGGTGCAACCTCTTTACTTAGGCCAACTACTTATTACTTGCATACAGTAGGTGGAATTGACATTGGAATGCTTGTCAATAATTCCAAAAATTTATAATATTGGTTAGAAGAAAATTTATATATACAGATAGTATCAAGTAATTAAGAAAATTCTTCAATCATTTTACATTCAAGTCTTAGATGAATGTTGCCTAAACTAAAATTGAACTATAATTCAAGACAAACTCTTTATGAACCCTAAATTATAGCTACAGTGACATTGAACGGCTAGCATTTCAGTTTGGTCAACCACTTTCTCCCAAAATATAGTTGGCAAAAATCAACATTAATTGGTAAGTCTTAAAATTGATGAAGAAAACAAAGACAAATACCTTTGCATTGTGACCATTAAGCCTTGGCAAGTTGTGCTCTTACAAGGGACTATATTTCCAAATTCTCTAATTCTTGCAACAATTAAATATTTTGAGTGTTCACACTCCTAATAATGCAATGGAATGAAAATTTTTTTAATCCCATTTTAGAGGAAAACCACAAAATATTTCTAAACCCTTGAATTGTGTAAGTTCATGCCCATTCCATTACATAAATTTAGAAAATATGACAAATTAAAATGAAAAAAAATATATCAAATTCCGATTTAATTTTTAACTATAATATAAAATGAACAAGCATACTCGATCACTCCAAAAATAGGACATACTTGACTTATACCGACCGTTTTACCCAATTTAAATTGTCACAAATTGGATCAAGACACAAACTATTAAAAATTGAGGTCCGGCTCAACCTATAACAACTTGCTTTATCTTACACAACTCAACGTGAACTAGATTAGACATGACTTCTAATAATAAAACGAGACCCAATTTGACTAATAACTATTGAGCTCCTGTTTGACGGTCATTATTTGAAAAAAGAAATGTTTTGAATTGTGATTTTTAGGTGAACGTATGGTTAAAGATATTTTGAATTTTACGTGCAGAATATTTTTATTGTGTTTATGTATAATTGAAAATGTATATGTAGAAAAAAAATATTTTCAAATAATGATCATCAAACATGTGCTTAATTTTTTTTCGTAAAACTAGCGCCTCCTCAACGTATCTTACACCTCTAGATTTGAGGGTTGCCCTACTCCAACCCCAAACTTCAAGAAAATTTTGTATAATTTACTCCCAAACACTCAAAATTTCGATACAAACCAAGTAATACACCAACAAACCAACAACTCAAACAAGGTTCTATAAAACTACAAGACTTCTTCCCCATTTTTTTCTATCTTACACAAATTATACCAATAAACACATCACACTATTCGTGTTCTCTGCCACCTCTTCTTTCTTTCTTCACTTTCCCGTTCCCATTTTTTTCAGATCCATTAGTCTCTCTCAAATGGCCTCTGTTACTGCTTCATCCGTCTCCTTCTCCTCTGCCCCTTCATCTCTCAAGAAAAACCAGGTATTTTCCTTGTTGATCTATGTTTGATTTAATTTTTTTTTGTTTTTTGTTGTTTTTGTGATTAAAGATTTGATTTTTCGAAATGGGTAGTAAGTATTTTAAAGCTTATTATGGATCTTAATTATAAATTTTCTTATAGTCAGTGTAGAATCACATGTCATTTGTTGACCCTTATAACTATCATCTTTAGTCTTACCGTATATATGTTGTTTATGTGATTAAAAATTTGATTTTTTGAAATTGCTTGTATGCTTATGGATCTTGGTCATAAATCTTTCTGGTAGTCTTTGTCATTTCTTGATTCTGTGTAGCTGGTGTAAGAATCTCTGCAATTTATTGATTTTGTGATGAGAAATCTGATGTTCAATGATAGATCGGAAGTTGTCGATTTTAAATTAGAATCTTTTAAGCTGCACTAATCCCTTTCTGGTAAAAAAATCCGTCTTAATTTTAAATTTAAACTCCTATACCTGGAGTGGTTTACGTATGAGCATGTTTTTAAATATGCATTATTTATTATTTTTTAGTGCCGAGTTTTATGGTACCTGTAAAGATCTTACGAGTTCTGTCCATATGCTTGTAGAATTTTTCTTATTTCCAGCTAAAGATTTTAAATGATTAACTCTGAACTGTCTCTCAAAAAAAGTTGAGGCCAAAGGCCTTTCTTTTTTTTTTTGGTAGATTGCTACTGCATCACTTACTCTTTTCAAAAGATTCAGCAGGTCCGATTGTCTGATTTTCCATTTGTACAGTGTAAACGAATTTGTTTAATTGGAAAGTATTTCAAGGGTATTTTCAGTATACTCAATTTTTAGTTACAATTTCAAAAAAGTTAATGATAGTATGCACACGGTTGATTTCATTTAATCTTTTTTCTTGTTTTACTTAATCTTGATTGTTTCTCGTGCATTGTGGTATTTCTCATGAAGTAGTCTTGAACTTGGGCAGGTCTCGCATTTGAAGACAGTTTCAGTATCTTTTGGAGGAAAAAGCTTCAAGCCATTCCCTCTCCGTTTCCATGTTGCCTGTGCGGTATGCTTTGTTTATAGCTGTTTTACATTGTCTTCAAAAGTTTAACACTTTTTATTTTTTTTTTTCTGTGTACTGCTTGGTTCTTCTCCGGCTGCTCATTTTGATAATACTACTGGTAATACAGGTTGTTTACAAAATGGTTGGGTTTACATGCGAGCTCTGTAAATGGTTAACTTTGGGATTCTGTATTTGTGCATGAGATAGAGTCTCGCAGTTAGTTTAAGCAGTGCATTGTGTTGTTCAAAAATGAACCAGAATACAGATATAACAAACTATGATACCTGGGACTCGCTCATAATTCTTTGAGAAGTTGATTGATCTCACTATGCATACATGTCGATTGCATTCCAATTTGATTTCAATCACAGTTATGTATGTTTAGAATATTTCCACCTCGTTAGAGAGTTAATGAGTTTAGTATAGCCTTTAATCGGCATCTCTAATTTTAGAATTAAAATTCCTTCATTATGCTGCAATACCTCATAATATTATAAATACTAACCTTACATGAATTTGGTGATTGGCATCCTTGTAGATGTGGATTTCAGTTAAATTGTTGCACCAGGAATCTCTTTTTCTCAGTCAATTGATCAGAGATCTGCAATTTACTAATTAACTTTCTGGCTTACAATTACAGAGACTTTTACACACACTTTCTTATGAAGAGATACCAGAAAGTGAATTAACTATATTTTTTACAATATTTACCATCCATTATATCTTTTAAGATGCTATTGATGTGACATTTGATGATCGACCTCATCAGAGAAGAAATTGAGTTAACTAACAATTCTCGATGATTCTTTGGAGCAGGCGAAACCTGAGACAACGGATAAAGTAATTGAAATTGTGAGGAAACAACTAGCTCTCCCTGCTGATTCAGCCATTACTGGAGAGTCCAAGTTCGCATCACTCGGTGCTGATTCACTCGATACGGTATTAGTTTTGCTGTTAAATATATTCCTGCACGTCTAACTTTCCTCCAATGTATGTGGGAAGAAATAGAGTATTTATGGGGAAATAGCACCATTTGCCACAATATCAAGTTCCCAACCTTCGATTATGGTTACACAACCAATCCCAATGACAAAAACCGTTCAAATCTCTGTTAGATTCGTTTTGTGGCATCCTCGTGTCCAACTTTATGAAGCTAGATTTAGCTTCCTTTTTGAAATTTGAACTGAGGCAAGAATTTGGAGGGTTCCGTTGATGAGGCGCAACTATAATTGAAAGTTGCAGACCATCTTGCTCCTTTTTAAAAGTTGGGGTCAAAAATGAAATTTTCCGTATTTATGCATCTTTTTATCGTTATAACGATATTGTCTTGACTGTTGCTTAATGTGAGTTGCTATTGGATCATTCTGACTTAGGTTGAGATTGTCATGGGACTTGAAGAGGAGTTTGGGATCTGCGTGGAAGAAGAAAGTGCTCAAACTATCACCACTGTTCAAGAAGCAGCCGATATGATTGAGAAGCTCAAAGAGAAGATATAAGTTAAAGATTCCGGCGCATATGTTTGCTAGGAAAGTTATTTAACCTATTTATGAATTTTTGTTTCCTTTGTTCGATTGCCTGCTAATGCTATTACAGAGCGTCCCTTTGCACTTTGTTTTGAGGAAACTTGCCAAGTTTTTCTCTGTTTCATTTCCTTGCAAGGAACTAGATTTTACTGTCGTTACACCTTCGTTTCTTTTTCCTGCTAGACCTGAATCAAAACACAATATAGTATAAAATTTCTCTTTTATACCATAGCTATATATCTCTACCCAGAGGTGTAACCAGCTGCTGGTGGTCCTGCAGGACCCATTTTAGAGTTGGCCCAACCCGGGCATTGTTCTAACACAGCCGGTCAGCCATGTTGCATAAGGTTTCATTTCTCGTCTTTTTAAAAATACGAGCCCATGTGGTCCTGTACAGCTCAATCCAGTGTGGCTCGGCTAGCCCACGGCGGGCTGTGCCATGTCTTAGTCATGTTTTACACACCTGGGGTCACCCGTGATAAAGTCAAGTAGAGAACTCAAGGATTGAAACGCAATAATAATGTGTGGTTTAAAAGGGTTGTAAATCATATTCATTTTGGATATCATCTTTGTAGGCCTTTAGTTACCTTTCTGTATGACCTTTTAATTTTTCTAATGGTCTTTACTGACATGCTTTATGATAACCCACTTTATTTATTTATTTTTTTAATTGGTAAATGTAAAAATCTATTGATCGAAATTCATATACAAGTATATCGGGCATATCAGGGCAAACAAAAAGAAAGGATGTACTAACAATAAGATCAATGACCCAATGCTAAAACTCAAAATGAATCAAGACATGCAGATACAACGAAAACATAATTCGCTTATCTTAATTCGTCTCACAATGCTATTCAAGTGTGGTCTAAGATTTTCAAAATTCTTTTTATTCCTCGCCATCCAAATGTGGTAAACGGTACTTGCAAGTGCAATCCTCTTGGCTTGGCATTGTCAAGATGTCCCACAAGCCTCCTTTTTTATTGATTTCAACGCGCTAGCTAGTGTCGACATAGATCTTCAAATATCAAGCCAATGTCGGATCCTCCCTCATAAGAGCGATGTGAACGAACATTCAAAGTACGAGTGTTGGCCTGCTTCCGCTATTAGTCCACAGAGAACGAATATTGCATGCATGCTTGGCAAGGTGGCTTATAATTATTACTTAAAAAGTAAATGAGTAATTTAAAAAACAGTTTATTTTGTTGATTAGTGTCAAAATAAGCAACATTTATTTTTTCTTGTTTGTGCAAGTCTTGAATTTAAGTTAAGTAGGTGTTTAGTGGGTATTAAAATTGGATGATTAGTAAATTGTGATACAAGTTTTTGAAATGTGTAGTTTAAAAGCTGTGAGATCCATAAAAGATGTGGTTAATGCTGATTGTTTGATTTTGATTTAAATTAAAATCTGATTTTAATTCGAAATGGCCTAAATTTATTTTTGAAGGAATATGAAATGCACTCGCAATCATCAAACTTTTGAAGACACCAATAAATGAATTCTTCTCCTTTCTTATTACTTAACATTGACTAGTTCAACATGGTATTCAAAAGGATAAAAGTTTTAAGTTGAACTCTCGCATGTCAAGTCCACAATACATTCACAATCAAAAGGACATTTGATTTGTAACGATCGCACTTCTAAAGAAATGCGTGCTCACTAAATATGGTATCAAAATTGTCACTCGATTATAAAAGGTCCTCACTCGTAGCCACCAATTAATATTTGAAATCCCACAACCCAAAAGGACAAAAAATCAAATAAAAATGAAAAAGAAAAATATGGAAAAAGAGTTGTACATATAATTCAAGAACTGACTCTCTTGTGGTGCAATATACTGTCATCTGGTGAAATCATGTGCACTTGTAAAGCAAACTCTTTATTAAGTGGCCTTTCCATGTGTCACTTAACCTTAGAAAAATTCTCCAAATAATTAAAAATTAGCAAAGTCAGGACAAAATAAACTGGAAAGGATTATGCTTTTTGCCCTTTTCACTTTAATAATTTCCAGAATAGTTAAAGCTAATAATGCCGCCTACACATTAAGTTAATGAACTTTTTCAACATATTAAAGCATCTTTAATTTGTGCAGAAAACTCTTCACTTTATAGCTTATTTTTCGCGTTACTTTTTCTTGTTACTTGTCGTTTCTGACGGAGAAGTGTTGTGCAAGGTTCTCGAAGCAATATCTAGATCAGCTATGCTTATTTTTTATATCAACAAGTAATTGATCCTTACTTTTCTCAGGAGTAGTTCTAAATCGAACTAATTCTTCTAAATTTGATTTATGAACGAACTGGAGCAGTTGCAAAGAATTTGACTATTATCGCGTGGAACAAAGCATTTGATTATAGAGCCATGCTTTATGTCCTGGCTCAATAATCGGGACAAAAACAGGGGCGCCAACTGGCACCACCCTATTGGAGGGGGACGGGGAGGGGGGGGGGGGCGGCTGTGGCAGCCCCCCTCCATAACTGGCGCCCCTGTTTTTGTCCCTATCATTGAGCCGGGACAAATGGCTTTGTCCTTGATTATAACAAAGCGATCGAGATGAATTAGATGGAATAAAGAGGATTAATGTACATAAGTGCCATATAAAAGAATGGAAACTTAACATGATTTCAGAAAGGCAGACTAAAATACAAAGATGTAATAAAACTGAATTCTCCCCAAAACAGAACTAACCAACAAGCCAAGAACCCAAGAAAAGTTCCCAGTACCCTTTCACTAGATATCTCGACTCGGTCGAGGAAGACTGCAATAACCTCATGGTGCAACCACGGTATTGGCGTCTCATTATAAAGGGATCTATCTTGAGGACTAGTACTGGAGAGAATGGTTGGCAATGATAATCCAGTTCAGATCATAAAATCCAGAAATAACCAATAAGCCAAGAAACCAACAAAAGTTCCAAGTTTCAACCCTGTTACTAGTAATCTCGACTCCGTCGAGGTAGGCTGTAACAACCCGAAAGGTGCAAACGCAGTATCGGGTCCTACGGGGTCCATCATATCGGGATTCTGAGTAGAATCAGAGGGAATGGTTGGTAAAGATGATCCAGTGGGAGAAGGCACCACTCCACCAGGAGAAGGCAAAAGAGGAGAAACATCTGGAGACAGTGATGGATTTGGCTGCAATGCAGGTGCAGAAGAAATGGAAGAGGACTCTGATATCATCTTATCAGACGGTAAAGAATGTAAAGATGAAATTATTAAAGGCATCATGATTGCTACAAGAAAGCAGAAAGAGGCCATTTAAATGATGATGAAATCAATTGCAGTTCTTGCAAAGTGTAATGGATGTCAACAGAAAAGTTTTATAGAGGAGTGAGTTGTGGGTGGGTGTATGATTGAAGTAAGGAAAAAGGAGCGTGCTTAAGTATCAATATGGAGTATAGTGCCACCAAGGATTTTGTTATATTATTGGATAGTTATGAAAAAATATAAAGGAGTGCTAGTGGTTGGCATGTTTAAGGAGGAGAATGTTTGTTTGCTAGTGGAAATTGTTTTCAAATACACAATAATGACCAAATTATTTAGACCTTAGATGGGATCTCCAACATTTTTTTTTTAGTTGACGTAGGCACCTGAAGCCGCTACCCGTCAGTGAATTCCCGACCACCCCAAAGGGGCAGATACCCGATCATTGTGAGTGCGTACTAGGTAAACCCGCTCCATGTGTAGTAGCTTGCAAATCATACAGGAGAAGTAAACCACACTAAGCAAATCCGGTGCGAAAGCTCGACCGAGGAAATGTTGGTAGGGGATTCGAACTCGTGACCTTTAGTCTCAGCGTTTACCTGCTCCACTAACTCAGCCACCCTCGAAGGGGCTGATGGGATCTCCAACTTTGATCATAGATGTTGTGGACAAGGTGCAAAACAACTGCTTTCATCGAGGACTCACTATGCAACTATAATGAAAAAAGTATGAGATTCCACTTTTAAACTTGAAGAATCAACTTATTATTGAGGCAATAAGTTGACAATGAATGTGTAGAGAGTTACTTGCTGTTAAAAATTTGGAAGTTCCATCTTAAAAGGTCAAGCGTAGAATCCTATATCGAATAAAGATGAAAAACATGGACCAATTTATAAGAATTTTGGCTACTTCTCTTAATAAGATTGACATTTTAAGATGAAAACTCAAATATTAACTTGATATCAGAGTTTATTAAGCTCCAACGAGCAATTCAATTTGATTAAAACTCAGAAAAATGAGCACACGAATTTCAAGATTGGTCTGCTCAAATGAACCACTATCTTGCTGGGCATGTTAAGAGATAAAATCCAACATCGAATAAAGATAAAAATATAGACCAATTTATAAAAATTTTGATTATTTCTTTTAATAAGGTGACTTTTAAGATTGAACCCTAAATCTTAACAACTGCTATTAATTACGGGGTTGATAGAAGGCTTTTAATATTTAATGATCACTTGAAAGCTGAGGAGAAAATCTCTTTACTGAAAGGTGAAAAGGCGAACTTATCAGTATTTGCTGAAGGCAGCAATTGTTTTCCTTTTCGTATTCTTTCCCCGGCCTAGCTTTGAGCAATAATAGAGCAGCGTTTGGTAAACCTTGGGCAGTAAACATAAATATTTGATTTTGTTATTTACTTGGTGGTTGTTTGGTAGATATTAAAACCAGATTTTTAGTTGATTTTGATAAAAGTTGATGAAATGTGTAGTTGAAAAGTTGCAGGTCACATGAAATATGTGGTAAAAATTAATTGTTGACTTTGACTTGAAATTTTAATCCAAGCTAAACATGGGCTTACTTTGCAAGAAAGGAAGCATATCTATTCTTTGTTATGAGATAGGGCTTTTAAAGAAGTAGCATGAATGTTATTAAGGCTCAATAGCAGAAAACACTTCTACATACTTGATGATGTGCGATATACCCCTACCTGCTGGAAATAGCAGAAAAAGATCCATGTTTAAAACATTTTTGCGCAAAAAACTCTAGTACCGTTAAATTCTGTTAGTTTAATCATTTAAAATAATAGAAAATGTCAAAACTAAAAAAGGAATACTTGTAGTTGCAATCCGAACCATTTATTTTTTTGGCAAATTATACCCTTTATATATGTCAACAATAATTCCAAACTTCTAAAACATTATTTTCTTCTCTACCCCACCCACTCCAGTTGCGGGATCGTGGAGCTGCAACGATGTTGCTTCCATTGAGCAAGGATGGCAGGACAAAGGAAGAAAATCATCTACTCTTAAAATGGAAATTCTGAAGACCCTTCCGACAAGGCACCCCTTTTCCTTTTTATTTTTTGGGATTTCAAATAAGCTTTCTTTATTAGCCTGTGGAACAATTTCTTAAAATTGCTTATGGAATTCCCCATTTTTCTCATTGCTTCAATTATTTTTGATCTTCAATTCTCGCCAATTTTTCATTCTTTTCTTTCTTACTCAACACACGTATAAAATCTTCAACATATTTACAATCGACTATACTATACTATTCTTCTTGGCTATGCCAACTTTTGATTGACCGCCGTCTCTGACATCTTAAAAAATTAGATACTCATCAACTCGTCTAATATGTTAAAGGAAAAGCTCAACATCGAAAGACTATAAAATAAATAATTAATATGTAAAACATTGTGTTATCCTTCTTAATAAAGTTGACTTTTAAAAATAAAGCTTCATACCATAATACATATCAAAGTTTATTAAATTTCAACAAGCAATTTGATCTAACTAAAACTCAAACAAGCACACAGATCCAAGAGTGATCTGTTTAAATGAGCCAACATCTTGCGATGACATGAAAAATGAGAAATTTCACGTCGATTAAAAACAAAAATTTAGATAGACCAATGTATAGAGAATTGTGCTACTTTTCTTAAAAAAGATGACATTTTAAAATGAAATCTCAAATCTTAATATAATTCACCACCATGTATCTACTTCTCCACCATCTCCTACCAATCCCTAATGCTTCGCCAAACAAAATGATTGTCTGAAATCTTAAGGCCAACCCTATAACTCCTCGCTAAAACCAACTTTTGCCTTTGTCCTCCAACTCCAACCAACTCTCACCAAAGTCACAATAAACTTCCATGAAGAGGACAGATTCGTCTTCTCAATGGTCGCTAGATTATCTACGAGACCAGAAGAAGAAAAATTATTCAGGAGATTATTACAAGATAGTTTTCTTCCAAGCAAACGAAATATTCTGAATCTACAAAGTGCATATAATAGGGGAGTAAAGTTGGCAAAAAGCCCATACAAATATGTATTCATTTTACCTTCAAAAATTATTTACTAAATCACAAGGCATTGATTCAATATTAAATTGTTCTTGTTGGAAAAATTGTGGGGGCCACACACGTATATATTTTAAAATGTGTAATGCTATATAAGAATTCAGTCAATCAAGTGATCCATTAATACTACATTTGGACTATTGGGTATTAAATGTCATGGAAATAAAGTGTAGAGATCAAAATGACTATTTAAATTGATGAGGGACCAATTTAGAATAGTTGAAAGATAATAACTGTTCATCAGTTATTTATCATATGGTTATGGTTCCCAATGAACGACTTCCGCAATATTCTTCTCTTAGATTTCAAAATGGATTTTAATATATGCATGTGATTAGGGTTTGATAAATGATTATGTTGATAATCCCTTTTTACAAATTCCATCAAGTGGTATCAGAGACACTCCATTTTTTGGATCTTTGAGAAATTGAAGTTTTAAAAATTTTGAATTTTGGGTTATGGATCTTCTATAATGTTTTTATATGGAATTTGATGTTATATTCACAATTTCCGTTCAAAATTCGGGTTTTAACATCAAGGATTTTCAGATCTCTTTAAAAAAAATGTATTTCTGAAATTGCAATTGCCGCAGCCGGCGTGCACCAGTAGAGGCGCTACAGCAACGGCATCGCAGCCGCTGCTGTTAACAGCAACGTGGACAGTAGCATTCCACGCTGCTTGGCACTAAAGGGCCGAGGGGGCGACGGCCCCCCGGCCACTTGAGGCCTGGCGGCGCCGCTAGGGACCTTAAAGGGGGCGGTTTCAGCCCCCTTTCCAACCGGTTTGGATGAATTGGAGGCGGGACCTCATGTGTAAATTCATTAATTTGGGGCCCCTGCTTGCAATTTAATATTAGGGTTGAGTTTTTATATTTTGACCCCTAAAGTTTAAAGTACCCTTAAGGTTATGGGATTTAATAATTCAGCCCCTAAAGTTTTAAAATTAGTTAATTTGGACCATTTAAGTTCTTAATTTTGCAATAAAGCCCTCAAAGTTTTCGATTTTGTTCTAATTGGTCCCAAAAGTTTATTTAAAAAAAAAATTTGCCCCCTAAAAGTTTTAAATTAATTAATTTTGACCCTAAAATTTTGAATTATTAATCCTTNGTTAATTTGGACCATTTAAGTTCTTAATTTTGCAATAAAGCCCTCAAAGTTTTCGATTTTGTTCTAATTGGTCCCAAAAGTTTATTTAAAAAAAAAATTTGCCCCCTAAAAGTTTTAAATTAATTAATTTTGACCCTAAAATTTTGAATTATTAATCCTTAGGTCCCTAAAGTTTCAAGATAAATAAAATATGCAAATTAGGTGTTTTGTATTTTCAAATTTTGGTACAAATAACTTATTTGGAAGACATA
>CAIGRP010053572.1:0-12285 GCA_903798385.1 Fraxinus cuspidata
AGGGAAGAGGTGCTGAAAATCCATTGGAAGCCATCACTCTCACTCACACGTTTGGCTTAGTAAAGGTTCCATACTTGTTTTCTCTCAGTATCTCAGGTTATCAAAGAGGGTGAAGGAGGAAAAAACGAGAAATTGAACTTACCAATTTTGCAAGGAGCTTACCGAATTTTACACAACTTATCGGATTTGCAGCACTTACCGATTTTTTGAAGTTACAGGATTTGCACAATGGTTACTGGTTTTTACACAAGTTACCGAATTTGCAACACTTACCGGATTTTGAAGTTACCGGATTTGCACAATGAATACAGGATTTACAAGTTCCTCACCGTATTCAACAGAAGCTTACCGGTATGGACTCCTTACCGGTTTCTTCAGTTTTCCCTGTTTTTTTTTAAACCCGTCTAAGATCCAATTTTTGCTCTGATACCACTAAAGGATATTGAACAAACAAGAGGAGGAAAACACATATTTTTCATTCACCATGATATGTTTTAACAAGGCTGAATATATAGCCATAATTTGATACAATACAAAATATTTTCTATCAACTACCATACTACAACAAACCCATACTATGACAATACTTAACCTGTAGTAGCTTCAAACTAGTCTACTTTACATTATTCTAAGAGTTAGACATAAACCAAAAATATGTGACTAAATTGAATCATTACATGAGTTAGACATAACCAAAAACATGTGACTAAATTGTAACAAAAAACAATTTGTTGAGTGACAACAAAAGTGTCACTTACACTGTTTCATTCAATAGTAACTGATGTTGTAAACAAATAGGAGTTCTATATTTTCATGTATGTTGCCTATGATTGAAAGGCATATTTGAAAGAACGATTATATAGAATCACACAATGTTCTTTATTGTTAATTGATCCACTTCCAAATTATAGTACTGTAATAGCCAATTGAATGCTTTGGGAAAATGTGAACATACTACAGCAAAAAGGGATTTCATACAAGTACTAACTAATCAAACAATATCTAGAGTCACACAAAATGAAACTAAAAACATGTCAATCAATGATAATATTAATCACAAATGCGACATATATGATGAAGCAACTTAAATTATGTACATATAATTATGCATTTTGGGAAGGAATCATCAAATGGGTCCATGAAGAGTAAACTTTCTGCTGTTATAGAAATTCTCTAAGAAACAAAAAGGATCACACGTTGGCCAACATAAGCCTTGCCTCCAAGATTATGTGGAAAATGCTGAACATAGAACTTAATATAATTGGGAAAATGGAGTGATTCTGGTAAGTAGAAACATTAGAAATTAATTTGTTGAAATTGACAATGATGCTGGAGGCAAAAATCATCAAATAAACTAAAGTGAAAGCATTAGTCAAACCTATAAAACTAAAGATTGGGATCTAGAAACATAAATTACTGCGACAGAAATGTAATGGGAACATAAAATTTAAGTAGAAACATAACTAAAGATTTACCATCTTGTGTTGCATTACACATTCTTCTCAATAGACGCATGATTAAGCTGATCATAATGCTTTCAAGAGTGGCTAAATCAAAGAAAAAGAAGTGTAAAACCTAAATCTAAACACATTTGTGCAAAGTTCAGAGTATCTTTGGACGAGATCTCTAAATCACTTTTAAAAATTCTATTCCTATGAAGTTTAACTAATTGACAGAAGAAAACAATACTAACTAGTAACTTTGACTGCTTTTCAATCCACCCATTTTTCCTTTCTACTAACTTTTACTAATTGGTAGAAAATCAAATCAGCACTTGTACCTTCTTTTGCCGATGGTACCATATGAAAGGCGAGCAGGCAGAGACTTTGAGTGGGAGAGAGTCAGAGAGAGCCGTTGGGGAGGAAATACGTGATAACAAAAATGCAAACATTCCCCCACTTGGAGGAAAGCAAACTTCTCGCAGCCGGAAAACACCAAAATCGACGATCAGGTCACTGGGGCCACAATCACAAAGAAGACTCTGTCCTCGGCGAAAGAGAAAGTTAGTTTTTGTGATTAAAATCGTGTTTTTCATATAAGGATCTCGAATGAATTTTACATTTTTTTAGTTTATTTGTTTATATATGGATAGATCGGTTTAAATATTAGTGATTGTGGAGAAAATTTAGTTTTTATACATGTATTAACGATGCCCGTTGTTAACAGTCGGCATTTGGCCCGGCTGTCATTTGGGCCGACCCAGGCTGTTAACAGCAGTCGGCCCAGACACTATTTTTTTAATTTTATTAATAATTTAATATTTCGAATATTAAAAAATATTATGTATTTAATTTTTAAGTATCATTTTGTTTAATTCATTTATTGTTTTTATAATTATATATTTCATTAAATAATATTTGTATTTTTTTATTTTTTTATTATTTTCCTTTTGTTTTAATTTTTATATATAAAATAAAATAAATAATTTTAAATTGATTATTACGAAAATGAAATATTATTTTTTTAACAAATTAGCAAATTCTTAATTTTTTCCTTTTAATATTTTAATTAATTTAAAATTCTTTAATTAAATATTCTTTGTAAACTAATCTTTAATTGTTTTCAAATGTAAGTAAATAATATTTATATTGTTTACTTAACTTTAATATTTTCCTTTCATTTTAATTTTTATAGATAAAATTAAATAAATAATTTTAAATTGATAATTATGAAAATGAAATATTATTTTTTAACAAGTTAGCGAATTCTTATTTTTTTCCTTTTAATATTTTAATTAATTTCAAATTTTTTAATTAAAAATTTTTTGTAAACTAATCTTTAATTTTTTTAAATGTAATTAAATAATATTTATATTGTTTACTCAACTTTAATATTTTCCTTTTGTTTTAATTTATATATATAAAATTAAATAAATAATTTTAAATTGATATTTACGAAAATGAAATATTATTTTTTAACAAATTAGCAAGTTCTTAATTTTTTTCATTTTAATTTTTTTTAATAATTTAAAATTATTTAATTAAATATTATTTGTAAACTAATCTTTTATTTTTTCCAAATGTAATTAAATAATATTTACATTGTTTACTTAACTTTTATATTTTCTTTTTCTTTAAATTTCTATATATAAAATTAAATAAATAATTTTAAATTGATAATTACAAAAAATGAAATATTATTTTTTAACAAAGTAGCAAAATCTTATTTTTGCCTTTTAAATTTTTAATAATTTAAAGTTATTTAATTAAATATTCATCGTAAACAAATATTTTATTTTTCGAATTTAATGAAATATTATTTATATTTTTTACGTAATTATATAATATTTATAAAATTAAATAAATAAATTTAAATTGATAATTATCAAATTAAATTATTCTATTTTAACAAATTATAAAATCCATTTTTTCCTTTTAATTTTTTTCATTTAAAATTCTTAAATGAAATATTCTGGAAACAAATCTTTAACTATTTTCAAATTTAATTCAATAATATTTATATCCCATACTTACTTTTAATATTTTTTTCTTTATTTAAATTTTTAATAGATATAATAAAATGAAGAAATTTAACATGATAATACCAAATGAAATATTCTTTTTAATGAAATTAGCAAATTCTTTTTTCCTTTTAATTTTTAATTCTTTCTTCCGTGTAGTTGTTACATTTCTATTCACTTAATTTTCTGAGATTATGCTGTATTCCATTATCTTATGTTCGATGTGCTAATATTTAATTTTTTGCAGGATGGAGTATCACTTTGTACACGACTTTGAGACAGATGACGGGTAATGCTACTTGGAACGGTAGCCTTAGTAGTTACACTACCGTACTGGAGCTACTGGATGAGCAACATGCTGATATGCTACGACTGTCCTTTCTTTGGCCTCTGTACGAATTGAAAGCTGTGTAGTTCTCGGGGCAGATCATCGATGCCCTACTGTGTCGGTTGTTGAGTCCAGTCGATAGCGATGCCCTTCACTTCGGCCTCGGGGGCAAAGTCGCCAATTTCTCTATGTTCGAGTTTACCCTGATAACTAGACTGGAGATTACGGGCAATGATGCAGCTCGTGCCGGTACTCAGAAGAGGCAGCAGGCTACACGATGCTTACTTCCAGGGACAGGGGATGGTGCTGCTGCCACAGCTGATGGATGTGATCAGAGAGTGTGACCATATGTTAGACAGACTGAATCTTGGCCTGGTCTACATCCTTGAGAGCATGTTGCGATGCACTACAGGAAGATAGTGATCGACCTATTCCATCTGGAAATGGTCGACGTTCTTGATGTCTTCAACATATATTCATGGGGCTAGATGTGTTTCGAGGACACGGTGCATGTTTTCACCAGATCTCACTTGAGGCCAAATAGGGCCATGCGTAAGTACAATACATATGGATTGTCCTTAGCATTATAGGTAAATGTTTGACATAATTAATGTTGAAATATTGTTTATAATAAATATGAATATAATAATTGTATGTGTTGCAGATCTGAGCGTTTGAGACTGTCCCTCTCCTAGGTACCCGATTTGCTATGCGAGTGGAGACACATTGCCCTCGGATGTATCATTGACGAGCATCCCAAGCAGAAGGATGTCCAACTAACAAATAGTTATCACATCTCCTCGATGACCCTCCGCCACCGAGGGTGTCACCAAAGCCGATCAGGTCTCCTTCTCCCTCGCCCACTCACCTACCCATGGATCTCCTACACACAGTCAGAGGCAGTATTCCACTGATCTATATGATCGCCTGACTGTATTTATAGCTAGGGAGGTGTGAAGGCTGCGACAATAGTTGATAGGAAGGGTCGACGATCAGTACGATCGTATGACGGAGCAGATGGCCGAGATGCAACGAAAGTTTAAAGAAATGGTTGATGATTTATCCAATGATGTTGGAGTTCTGCGTTGCCACTTGCTAGACCTTCAAGATGAGGTCCCAGCTCTCCGAGGTGATATAGCGAGCGGGGGACAGGGTGACAATCAGGGTGACGAAATTGGTGATGGAGATAGGGGTCACTGACAGTTCTGGCAGGATGTTGCTGCTTTGGAATCATTTTTTTAATCTGTGGAGCAAGAGGGGGTTGCTAGGGAAGACACGACGAAGGCAGATCCCGACTCGGAGGAGAGGGTTGAGAGGATGACCTTAATGGCGATGGAGGTGTGGAGCCCCGAGGAGATGCTGGTCCCTAGGGTAGAGGACGAGATTACGCTCGACGTGGTTGATGGGAAAAGCGTGCCGTGGACGGCCCGGAGCAGGTGGTCGGCAAGAGGGCCAGGTTGCCATCATTGTACGTCGTTTCTCCCTTCACGGTCTAGGCGAAGAGTAGGACGTTCGTTGACGGGACGTACTCCAATATCTTTCGGAAGGTAGACCCCATGAAATGGAAAGTGTTCGAGCCTGCATGGAGATTAATGGAGCCCGGGTACGTATTGTATTAATTTATTAACGTGCATAGACTTACACTTTTATGTGTCGTTTAACATTATTTCTGTATTATTTTCAGAGCCAGCTGTACGATGTCTTCTAGGATGATCCTAGACGCGTACAAGTGGTTCCATGATGTCATCTGGCCCGACGAAGATGTAAGTTTATTAGTCCATTTTTATTAATTTTGTATACTTTTTTTGTTTATGAAATGAAATAACCCATTCATTTTTTATTGATTTTTTCCGATGCAGCACATCGACATGGCCATGAACTTATTATGCGGTCGTGCTCGACGATGTCCGAAATCGTTTGACGTCCCTGGCCGAGTTATACTGAGCATCGAGATTGTACGCACTGTTACCATTGAGCACGTGTCGCTCCGGGTTTTGGGTAACGCATACACGTTGCCCGATTATATGATGGAGTGAGTTATAGGGATGTGGTTGAGTGTCGGAGGGTTGTACACATATGTACATTCTAGTATTCGTGAATCGGCACTATTTCACCGTGGATATCGCATTCGGTGACTCCCCCATCTATGTGTACGACTCCGATCATTCATGCTTGATACAAGGCCATATCAAGCAATTCCTAGAGCCTGTAGCTGTGATCGTTCCTATGATGGCTAGAAGAGAGGACGTGACTATACATAATAGACTAGCAATCGTGCGGGATACGACGACGGCGAGACAATCCGTATTGTAAGTGTTTATAATTTATTTTAACTAGAACAATTAATTTTTTGGCTGCACGATTTCTATCTAACACATTTGATTTAGATTGCAAGGGCGACTGCGGCATGTATACAATAAAGTACATAGAATTTTTGAGTATAGGACATAAGGTTGATTGAATCAACCAATCATGGATTCAGATTTGGAGGAATAAATTAGCGTGTGACTTGTACGAATTCAATTGTGATCCATAAATATTTGTAAATATTGTACAATCGATGTAAACATTGTGTACTTATTTGTATTCAATTAAATGTATTCAATCGATTCTTTATTTTCGAAATAGATGTAAACATTGTAATACAGTTGTAAACATTGTATACTTATTTGTTTATTTACGTACAAATTAATTATGAAGAATGCTAAAATGAATGTACATATTGTTCATTATATAGACTGAACTAATTGTCATTCAGGAGAATTTGACTCGTACAAGTTTGGCGAGTATGGCCAACTACTCTACATTTCTCGTACCTACGCGGTCGAGGAAACTCTCAAGTAGAGGATATTCTAGAATTACATAACGCCCAGGGCCTCGCGGTTCAATTATTGGTGGCGACAAACTATTAAGTGGGAGAATATGGTTAGGAACTTCCTAATCGGCTTCGTTCGGTAGGGAAAATATAGTCTCAGCATACGCTTCTCTCTAGTATTTAGCCGTGTATTAAGGAGAGCACAATGTCCTCGCTACAAAGTCTCTGTTCATAGCTATCGCAATTGCATGCTCTCATGGAAAACTCTCCGTTGAAATCGAGTACAAGTGCATGAGTTGTTAGTCAAGTCCACCATGTATGCCACATGACGTGCACATTGTACGGAGAAGCGCGACTCGGCCAGTGCTTCCACAATCAACTTTCTCGCAACCTTAAACAGTTTATCCTCTTGAGCCAGGGCTAGCACGCTCGTGCAATTCCATGATTCCACACATTGGTTATGAAACCACTATTGTAGCTTGGTACGGATGTTTTCCATCATTGCGAGAATTGGAAACTCTCGATCCTTCTTGAACAACGCATTCAGGGACTTCACGCTGTTCGACATCATCAAGTTGTACCGACATTCTAAAAAATGTGACTGTGCCCAATGTTCTATTCCCATTTTTATAAGATAATCCCATGTTGGGAACGACTTACTTTCTATCTCGGTCATAAACTTATTACATTCCTCGACACTGTAAGCTTCGGCCGCCGCTTTCCTAAATAATGCAACGATGCCTTGCCCCGATATCTAGTTTTCAGATTACCCTGTATATGGTACATGCAGTACCCATGATGTGCCTTGGGGAAAACTTCGACGATAACATTTATTAGAGACTGATCCCGATCAGTTACGAAGGCAAGATCTTCGACTTCCCTGATCACTTCTCTAGGCTTCGTAAAGAACCAACGTATTGATAGATCATTCTCATTGTCAACTACGCGGAATGCAAGTAAGTAAATCTGGATGTTGAGATCTTGACATGTAGCAATAATCAGCTTGCCCTCGTATCTCAATTTCAGAATTGTACTGTAGACTAAAATTACAGGTCACATTGCATTTTGAAATCCTCTAATGCATTGTCCAAGAGCCATGAAGAAATACTTAAAGTAATTCTAGTCCTCCGACTCAATGAAAAAAATGGAACTGTGATTAGTTGTCCCCATATTATGGCAGTACCTAGCTAATTTAGCATAACTACCCTCGATCGAGCCCATTAAATCCTCCAAAGCATATTTTTTTGGCCTTCCAGGCCTTCTGGTACCTCATGACCACTCCATACTCTCGTCGGACGTCATTTATGATATATGAAGGTCTGTAGAACGTCTGTAGGTCCTGATACTTATGCATTATCTATCAACAAATAAACCATGACTGAGCTTGCCTGTGATCATTTTCATGAATCCCTAATTCGCAAGTATGTTCCCGTGTATGCTTGCGAACTACAAATAACTCATTAGTATCCATCTTAGTCACTCGAAATCGCCAACGACAACTATTGTCGACACGAACAAGTGTCAACAACGACTTGTTTGATTTCTCTACCTTGAATTGAAAGTTGAATTTCAATGCCAAGAGATGTACAGCTTCCTGCAAATTTTTCTTCATTTCAAACAATTGCTCAACATGCATATCTTCCTCATCGGGAACCACACGTGAAGAATTAGATGACGGTCTGCTCGTTCCAGCCCCTGAGGACCCACCCCGCTCATGTCTCTGATGGGATAAAGCAATCAAATCATCATTTGTAAATTCATTTACAATATAGTTGTCCTGAACTATCGACTGAATTCTGTGCATCACAACGATGTCATGATGAAGAACAACTGTCTAAGGAATATTAGCATTATCCTCGCGAGCTATCTCTACTGTATTCCAGTAATCATTTGTTGTTAACAGTCGCACTTGTGGCTATTAACTGCCGACTGTGCGGCTATTAACAGCTGTATATTCTTTCGTACAAACTAACTGTTAAGGTCGTAACAGCTGATGGTTAATCGAAAAGTAACATGCAGATGAATTTTTTTTTCGTTCGTGCTTAAAAATTATACATCTGCTAAAAAAATTTATTGCCTGTAATCTATGTCGAATCTTAATTTATCGATTAAAAACGTATATACATTTAACGAAAACGAAATTAAACATACGTAAATATACTTATCGATTCGAAGTAATTGACATAAAACTATTTTTTTCTTCAGCTATCGATATTTTTGAAATTTTCAGATTGAGAAGGTGAAATAATTTTTATCTGTGTTGGGGCTAATTTTAAAATTTTAAGTAGGAAGTGTTTGATTTTTATTTGTTAGCTAAAACTGTAGTATTGTCTATTTAACAAAATTGTATTTTGTAATTTTTTTATACACTTAAGGGAATTTTTGTCTTTAAACCTCAAATATGCCAATGTGGAAATATACATTTAAGGAAAAGTCAAACTGGAAATAAGGGCCTTTGGCTGGGCCCTTTTTAAAAGTACCCGCTGTCGAGCGAGAGAGGGATGAAATGTTTAGGTTTGGATTTGGGAAATTGGACTAGATCTTAATGGTTTATAATTTTTCTCTTGGCCTGGGTCAATTGGAAAGGCCAATACCGAAACGTGAAAATTACATGAGTTACTCAATTTGAAAAAAAATTTAATTATTACATGTTAACATTTTTATTATCATATGTACTACAATATTTATGTATAAGCCCCTGTTTGAACCACATTAAAATTTTCATTCCATTCTTCTACTAATTTTAAACTACACTTTTTCAATAAAATAATATTTTTAATCACATTAATAACTTTTTTTTTTCAACCACACATTCTCCATCAATCTATCATTCCAAAATATGTTCTTCCAAAATAATATAGCTCAAATACACCCTAAATGAAAAGCAAATAGCAACCAAATACAGATTGTAATATATGATGATCCCGTATTTCATCCCACCCCCATCCCATCTAATTGATGTCAAAAACCCTCAAAATTCATTATCTTTATCAACACCCCAAATCACTCACCCTTTGTAATCGACCAAATCTTCATCCGTCTACATTTCGTAGACAGAAACCTTTTAATCCATATTCAGAATCAACTTCTTCAAATCTAGAGATTTAGCAAACCATATATTTTATCAATTTCTTCTAATATTCTCATATTATCTTTGTCACGCCACATTCATATAGATAACAATATACTAACCAGTGTAGGAATACAATTGCTGACTTGACCTAGGCATCTAAATTCACCCACACATTTTTTTTAATATAATGAAAGCATTTCCAAAAGTATATCCGAAACCAAAGATCATAAAATCATAGTCCAACATATTTATCCTAATGTTGTAAAAGTATTTACATACCATTTCAAAAGTCATACAAGATCCCCAAAATATAATACAACTGGAGTCCACAAAATAACCCTACATGTCGTCATCCCTGTATATCAAACTCTGGAATCTAGTAAGAGCTCCACATCCAATCATGTCTCATAGGAGGTTCCATGCTCACCTACAATGCAAGAACTATATAAGTCAATGCTCAGTAAGAAAAAATCATGCAGGTCATGAGTATGAGTGATAATAGTATATAATACCATGCCATTTACTTTAAATATCATGCTAAAGATGTATCATGCTCAGATATTCGTCAAAGTCGACTCAAAATAATTTCATTTGAAATCTTTCATCGGGGCCCTTGACCCACCTACTATGCACCGGATAGAACTCTGCACAGTACCAATATCAATAGTCAATAATCAAGTGGCCAATCTAAAATCGACACCGGCGAGTGGACCATCCCCTTGTGACCACTAGAGGTTCATCCCCTAACTACCCCTATGAGCACCCAAGAAGTATATCGCCCGACAACGCCAATAATCAGAGTATCACAAAGGCATAATCAAGTGATCTACTCTCATGTGATCACTAATGGCCCATCCTATATCCACCTTTGTAATCAACCCGGATGTATCACCCACGGTATCAAAACATATCACATAAGCATGTGCCTCACATGCCTTGGTGCTCTAGCAGTGGTCAATAAAATATTTTATGAGGAAAGCTCAATTTTACAGTCATGTTTTACATGCTAGATTTTCAACCATAGATGTATGTCGTGCATGCACATGAAAATGCTTGTGAGTAACATACTCAATGATCATAACAATCAAATGATACACAATGAGCTCTTTATCAGATTTATGTAATTATTCCAACACTATTATATCACAAGCACTATGTTCTTGCATTGTAGTTGCAATTGGATTTTTACTTACCTTTTTGCTCTTGTGCGTGTGCGCGCTTTTATGAGGTGTAAATCAATTCTTTTTTTTTTCACTTAAAGTCAGAGAATCACCTGTATTACCATCTAATATTCAACAAAATCCTCAATTTGATAATCTTAACACACAAAAAATCCCGTGCTACGTCCATTCATGCCAAAATAATTGAGATGACATTAACAATTCAAATTATTGATTGCGTTACAAACTAGTCCCATAAATCACACTACTTCTTGAGCCCAGTTATGAACGTCAACATCATCCAATTGTTGTTAACAACCTAGCACTCCTTAAAAAGTATTTTTAATGCCTTGAAGATAATTAATGGACATAAATGTTGAATCTAAGTTAAATACACAAATGGACATAATCTATTTTCAGGTTTTCGTCCCTGTCCAAGTATTTTTCCAATCATTTTTCGTACTCTTAACTATATCCTTTAATTCTCAAATTTTTACCACACTTCTATAACACATATGTAAAAGTAATCATGCCATAAATTTGTCATAAATGAAGGGCTTACAGTTTCGAAGGCATTCCTTTTTACAGACACCATATCAAACAATTTCCCTCGTGCCTGTTTTGAGTTTCAGTTGAACTAGACTTTCAAATATTAGATTCTAACCTATTAAAGATCATTTCTATACTTTTAAATCCTGTGTGAAAACATTTATATTGATAAATATAAGTTATACATAAGCGATTACTTAAAATCAAAGGTTAAACCATTCAAGTCTAGCAATCCACATCTCTATCTAGGTTATTTTCTTTCAAGTTCTTCTAATTAATTGCCTATATTTTTGCCATCATAAATCATCAAAACACTCAACACGATCTTAATCAAGTCTAGAGGTTCAAGAGGCTATAAAAAGCTCAAAAATAATAAAGACATACCTCAAAACATTGTACTAATTCAGTTGCCCAGAACCCCCAATTCCGAGCTTTCTATTTTTCCTTAGCTCTTTTCCTTTCTCTTTCACTTGGGGATAACTTGAGGAAAAATTTGGGGTTAAGTGTCCTATTTAGGGGCTATATAAAGAGTCTTAAGGGTTGGGGTCGTGGTTGACACTTAAGGATGAAGAAATTGGTGATTAAAGGACAAATATCTCCAAACATGAGGTGTCCAAGCAGGATGTGGCTTCATGTAGCCATATTTTACTTTTCCTTTCTCATATTTGGATCCTTATTTGTCTTATAAGATATATATCTATCCAATATAAGGTTCGAAGGCTTTAGAAGTGATGGAGGCCTTAAGATTGAAGGAATTTGATGTTAAAGTAACAAGTCATCACATATTAAGTATGAGGTGTCTCTTTCTAGTTAAATCTTGATTTTGTACCAATCCTTGGACGGTTTGTATGAAATTAAGGGATAATATGTTACATATTTGAAGTCTTAAAGAAGTTTTAG
>CAIGRP010053573.1:0-10456 GCA_903798385.1 Fraxinus cuspidata
ACAACTCTTTGTGATTAACAAATCATCAAGACTTGAAACTACGAATTCTATTATTTAGTTTATTAGAATATAATTTCAGTTAAATAATAGATATTTCCATAAATATGCATCGAATAATTTATATATTAAAAGTGTTTATGCTCTTAAGTTGATTGGACCTAGGGCATAACACTTACGGTGCTAAAGTAATTCGAAATCAAATATGTAGGCATTATATTATGTAGTGCACAAGAAAAGACAGAGAAATGCACGCAACTACTAATTTGGGAGACATCGCCATCGCGGCATGACACTTGTTGAACAGTGATTTTGTTTTTGGAATTGGGTTGTGTGTGAAACTATAGCAAAGGAAATGAGAAAATTTCTGTATATACAATCCAATTAAACTTGTGCTTTTGCTGTTTTTGTTCAATCTTTATCTGACTGACTGAATGTATATTGATATAGTCATTTGAAAACTGGATTGGTTATTTGTTAAGCGTTGATATGAGGATTCAAAATTGATTGTGTTGGACGTAGAGAACATTAATTTGTGATCATATTTATTGAAACCGAATATGTCAATGGTTTGCATAAGTGGTCAGGGTGCTTACTTTAGTGAATTTTTTTGCAAATGAACACTGTCAACTGGGCAGTTTCTAATCTAACTATTCAGCATTTAGAACCGATGCATTGTATCCTTGCCATTGACCCACTGTGTGCTAGCTCCAAATTTCGACCATGTACTCAGGTCGGCCATGATATTTTGGAGGCCATATCCCAACTTCAAATATGGGGCCTCTACGAATATTAAGCCCCTGTTCGATAGATATTAAAATCAATTTTTTAGAAGATTTTGATTAAAATTGTTTGAATGTGTGGTTGAAAACTTGTGAGTTCTATAAAATGCGTGATTAAAATTAATTGTTGATTTTGATTTATTAAATAATTAAGTACAATTAAAAAATAATAAACATAATTAGGAAAAATGGAAAACAAACAAGATTTAAACTCCAGCACAAACATAAAAAAGGAAAAAGGAATAACAAGTGGATTGAAAAATTTCAAACCAAAATACATTACAAATTGAGAAACATTAGTTTAATTAAAATATTAATCAATACAATGACATTGAAAAACTGGAAAAAATGGACAAATAAAACGAAATACAAGAATCTAGAAAAAGAAATGAATACCAGTGCTTTTAGCAACAACTCCTTGAATAAGTAAGACCACCATGAGAGCATTAGAAAAAATAATGGTCGTAAATTTTGAAGAGAGAAAAGTGACGTTTTATTTCTTGTTAGAAAAAAAAAATTATGGTTGAGAAGATAAATTGTCAAATTAATTATGTATAGAAAAATAATGGAGATGATATATTTATATGATACATAAATGTGTTTGATTAGTTTTATGCCATTTATAGGATTTTTTTTCTTTTTTTTAAGAAATGTTTGTATCTTCAAATTTTATTAGTTTCTCGTGTTTGCATAAAATAATTTTAATTTAAAGAATCTTGTAATTATAATTTTTGTTTTTCTTCAATTAGACAATTAACTTTACATAATCTGGGGTCCTTGTCAAAGCGAGGCCTTAGGCGATCTCCTGTGCAGCTTTTAGTCAAGGCCGACCCTGCATGTACCTTGCCATTAAACAAAGGTGAATGTTACGCTTTCGCCTATGAAGCAGGCCACGTGAAAAGTCACGCAAGGTCATTATTGTTGTCGGGGTGATGCAATGCTTTTCTGCTACAGTGTATATCCAAGGTGATGGGCACCTATTGCCAGCCTCGCGTCGACCAAGTTACACAAAGTACAATGCACAAAGTGATTAATGTTATAGCAACGCCTTGTTATATTACAATTTTTGTGTTTATGTCCAGCCTATGGGAGCCATAAACCTATGACAATTATGGATTGATAAAATTATACTTGACAAGTGAACCATCAGGATGTGGTCACGTGTCAAGCATTTGAAAGCCTCTTATGTCTAAAAATACTTGATCTTCTATCAGGTAATATGAAGTTCTCGTAGAAAACTCGGTATCCATATTTTTATTCACTGTATTTGTCCCGCCCCAATGAAGTTGCAATGGCCGAAAGTGTCCAACACCGATGGCCTCATCACCGGAAGGGCTATTGTGCGCCTCAATAGGGAGGTGGAAGACATATCCACCATCGTGAGGTACCTAAGACATCAAAACACTGTCATGCAACTGCTCATCACTAAATGAAGAGTGATCGTCCTTAAAGCATGAGGAAGGAGAGACTTCTCAGCCCCACTGAAAAATCTCAGCCCATTGAAAGAGAGGTAGAGGTTGATGTTTCTTAAGGATACAATGAGATTCCTCCCGCTGTGGACCTGTCCAACGAGGGAAATGGGCATTTCCACAACTTATGGGCGAGAGCAGAGACCTTCAAGGTTCGTCGCTCTTTAACAGGCCTGGAAAAGAAAGGCTTATGAATAGATCTCGTAGTGATGTTGAGTTTAGAAATAGGTGAGAGAGGAGAGTTGTTGAGGTGGTGGCAAGAGAGAAAGTGCCAATATTCAACCTCTTCCACCTCGAGCTAGCTACCTAATTGACCCATACAATGAAGAGGCTAATTTTTTGCACACATTCGAGTAGAGCCTCAGCCGTGAGATCCATCAGTGGGCTTGATAGGCTACTAGATGATATGCCAAGAAATAGGTAACGTGGCCCAAGAAAAGGAACAGGTAATAGAGGATTATTGGGACCGTTACAAGAGAGCGAGCCTCCAGATTCCAACAACTTCCTCATCCTTCGCCTCTACCATCACCTACACGGAGGTCCCACGAGAATGCGCAGGCCCCAATGGCTAAAGCGAGCATATATTGTCGGTATACCATGCTGTTTTGCATGTAATTCGAGTTGGAAGCTCTTTTCTATGTGTAAACGTTTGCAAATTAAATGAAAACTTATTGGCCCACTGGCCTCATAACGATGTTATCTTACAACCCAAGGCGAGCCTCTAGCTTGTAACTTTTTAATTATTGAAGAAAGCTTTGGGCTCCTGTCCAATTCGAGGACAACTTGTAAGATCTCCAATTGCTGAAGGCATGGACCTAGCTCTTAAATTCTTGTTATTGTTGAGCCAAGCCTTAAGATCTTCCGTTCGAGGACAGCTTGTAAGAACTACAATAGCCCAAGGCGAGACACTAGCTCACAAATTTTCGCTATTGCGGACAAGCTTTAAACCCTCATCCATTCAAGGCCAGCTTGTAAGACCTTCAATAGCCCAAGGCGAGCCCCTAGCTTGTAAATTCTCATTGTTGAGGCAAACTTTAAACCCTTGTCTATTAGAGACCAGCTTGTAAGTCCACTAATAGCCCAAGGCGAGCCTTAACTTAAAAATTCTCACTATTGTTGAGGTAACCTTTAAGCCCTCGTCCATTAGAGGCTTACTTGTAAGGCCTCCAATAGCCCAAGGCGAGCTTCTAGCCTCGTAACTTTCTAAATTTTTGGGAAAGACTTAGGTCCTCTTCCATTTGAGGCCAACTTGTAAGATCTCTAATAGCCTAAATAGAGTCCATAACTTGTAAATTCTAACTATTGTTGACGCAAGCTTTAAGTCCTCATCCATCGAGGCTAGCCTCTGAGACCTCTAATAGCCCAAGACGAGCCTCTAACTCATAACTTTCTCAATTTTTGAAGAAAGATTTAAGCCCTCGTCCATTCAAGGCAAGTTTGTAAGATCTCCAATTGTTGAAGGAGAGCCCCTAGCTCGTAAATTTTCGTTATTATCGAGGCAATCTTTAAGCCTCATCCATTTGAGGCCAACTTGTAAGACCTCCAATAGCCTTAGGAGGGTCATCTCGCAACTTTTTCGTTGTTGAGGCAAGCTTTAAGTCGTCGTCCATTTGAGGAGAGCTTGTGAGACTTTCAATGGGCCAAGGTGAACCTCTAGCTCATAATATTTGCTTTTGTTGAGGCAAACTTTATGTCCTCATCCATTCGAGACTAGTTTGTAAGACCTCCAATGCCTAAGGCATGCTTTTAGCTCGTGATTTCTCATTGTTGAGGCTAGCTTTAAGTCCTCATCCATTCGATGCTAGCTTGTAAGACCTCCAAAAGTCCTATGCCAGCCCCAAAGCTCACAATATTCTTATTTTTGAGGCCAGCTGTAAGACATCGCCCCGTCGAAGTTAGCTCTGAAGGCCTCCAATTGCTTGAAGTATAGCTCGCAATACCGGCACTTGCCATTGAAAAACCAAAGCGGGGTACCGCGATCGAACGTCATCGGAACACCCCCAATATGAGAAAGCCATTTTGGGCGCGGCAGATCAACAACCCGAATTACTACACGACATTTGTGGAATAGCAAAAGACAAGTGAACTCGGCAAAACGGAGTGCTTTGTGAAGGGTTCTTTCTTATTGTTGCGGCCAACTATAAGACTTCTCCCCTCCGAGGCTAGCTCTTAACGCCTCCATTTGTTCAAGGCGAGTCATTAACTTGCAATTTATTGTTGGGGCACGCTTTAAACCCTCATCCCTCTAAGGTTAACTCATAAGCCTCCAATTGTTTGAGACAACCTCCAACTCATATTTTTTCCATTAGTAAGGCAAGTTGTAATTCCTCGTCTCAAGTCAATTTTATAATGTCTCCAATTATTGAAGGTGGAACCATAAGTCCTCTCCGTTCGAGACTAGCTCAGAGATTTTTTATTGTTTATTCTCCATCTTGCCATATGCATATTTCTTGCTTTGTGAGAAGCCTAGTCATGAAATATGATTTTTCTAATTCCTTGCTCCATGAGATACCTCGTCACATAAGATGGTTACTTTTTTATTCCTCACTTCAGAAGATATCTCGCTACGCAAGATTATTATTTTTCACTAGCAGATGATCTTTTAACAATATCTTCTAAGAGATGGNATAAAGAGCCTTGAATACTAGAAGAGAGGCCAAGCTAATGTCCTAAGTGGGACATGTCTCTTTCAACTAACACGAGATGATTGTTCAATTTATTACTCTACTACTTGAGATACCTCACCAAGATATATAAATGTTATTCTTCGATAAGAGAGCCAAGCTAATATCCCAAGTAAGACTTGTCACCTTTAAACTATACGAGATGATTGTTCTATTTATTCCTCCCTTTTTAGATGCCTCATTATGTAAGTAGTTGATTCTATAAGCCTCGATAAGAGAGCCAAGATATTTTTCCCGAGTGGGACTTGGTCTTCTATTTATTGCTCGTAATGCAAAACGATCATTCTGTAAGCCTCGACAAGTTTGAGTCAAGCTAATATCCCAAGTAGAAGTTGCCTTCTCTAACTTGTACAAGCCAAATTTACTCGATTCAAAAGCCTCAAAAGGGGAGCCAAACTAATATCCTAAGATGGACTTGCCTTATTTGACTTGCACAAGCCAGTATTTATTTCGATAACCCAATGAAGGAGCCATGCTAATATACTAAATGAGACTTGCCTCCGTTAACTTATTTGAAGAATTTTGTGAAGCCTCAATAGGGGAGCCAACCTAATGTCCCAAGTGCAACTTGCATCCTTTGATGTGCTCAAGCTAACTCTAAGTGATTTGACAATCCAATGAAGGAGTCATGGACCTAATGAGGCCCGCCTCCATTAATTCATTAAGGAATTATATAACTTCAGTTGGAAACTAAGAAACCTTAGCAAATGCTTGCCTTCACAACAAGTGAGATTCTATTGTTATTTGACAAATATCAATTTTGGTCAAGACGAGGCTTGTAGTAGAAATCTATCTTCTTGATTGAAAGGTATCAAGCTGAACCGGCAACCCCAATCAAAGGAGTTGTGACATAATTTTAAAATCTACCCGAGGGTCCTCGTTGAAATCATCTGAGGCCCATTAAATTGGGTGGATTAATTTTTTTCGAGACCGAGTAAGCAGGTTACTTTAATTTTATCTAAAGTCAAGGTAAATACTTCAACTTCGTTCGAGGACAATTGACTTTGGTTAAGTTTTCAATAATCTGAATCCAACCAATTAAGTTGACCGCTTCGTACAAGGTGAAGTACTTGGATTATCAAGTTGATTTATTCACTATTTATCTGAAATGAAGTACTAGAATTGAATTGATGTAGGCAGTTTCAATCTTGTGAAATCGGACACAATTGAACACCATACTACTATGAGGCTTAACCCACAGCCAAACTCCACTTCGATTGTTGCTTTATACTGACCACAAATGATTAAGATGGTGATAGCAATATAGAGAGGAGGAGGAGGAGGAGGAGGAAGAAGAAGAAGAAGAAGAAGAAGAAGAAGGAAGCAATGATTGAACAAATGAACCAAGAACGGCTGCCTCACTCTTTCATTCACTCTATTACACACACACGACTACAGGAGAAAACAAATGGATATATAAGATTAGGTTAGGTCAGGAATATTCCAATAAATGGGCCAACAAACAAAGACCAAGACTTAATACAAATGAGTCAACACAAAGGGCTATCCCGAAGTGAATTGGGCCATGAACAACATTAATTAATTAAGCTGTTTCCAATGGCCCCAGTGGTCGAGCCAATCACTATAACGTCAATATAATTATTTTAACAACGATTTAACATCGTCACCTAAATTTATTGGGTATCAAAACTCAATATCCAATTAACATGTAGGCAAACAACACAAAGTTTATACTTGCATAATTAAAGGAACCAAATATAAAATTGGAATCACATATCTTAATTAACTCGCGTCTTGGATCTGAAACATATACCATACCCGTTTCATGTACTCACCAAAGACTAAGGTCAAGAAGACCAAAGCAGAAACATATACTCAATAATCAATCAAGAGCATATAAAATATGAGATAAAGATGTAGCATAAAATAATACACATATCTTTTGAACATGTTCATCAAGTAAATAACAACAAACTAACACCAAGTAAACCAATCAAAATGGCCAACATATATAACAAATGCATAAACGACCCCACGAAAATATCTCACCACAATTATCCTACCTCATTCTGTGTAGCTCATATATCAAGAACACATATCTCATCTCATCTCCAACCATGCTCACTAGATTGGTTATCCTCATGCATAATTGGTAAACCACAACATATCCTAAGTGCATGAGATGTTCCTCTATTACGACCTCACATCTCTCAACCTAAGTGGATAATATGTCTCCATCTAATAAAGATGATACGAGTGTCACTCTTTCACTCCATCCGATCTCACGGATAGATGATTTTAAACATTTAATCACATCATCTCTCATGGTCCAAATATCACACTCCACATCCTCGTACATATCACTAATGCACCCTCAGGCATCCGTACTCCATATTACTAATACACATACTTACTGATAATGAATCTCAAACCCACTGAGCATGCAATATCGACACCTTGACGACCATAAGGTTATGGCTCAGGTTAAATTGACCCATACACCACAAGGTTACTCCAACACCAAAGTTCAAGAAATCCACTAAGGATTATTTCGCAAAGGAAAGGTTGAAGATGACACTCACAAAGAAAAGATAATGAAAAGTCGCTTACTTACTACATTTACAAGAGAGACACACAAAGAGAAAGATGATAACCTACATATAGACGCCTCATATTATCTCACAAACTACACGGCTTACAAAGATGAAGGAGAAAATGGCTGCCACTCTTTCTTCTCACTACCATACACTTTCTCACATTACTCATAAAGCAAAAAGAGTATGCCACTAATAGATTTCACACAGATGCAAAAGTAGTAATCAGGATTACTATCAATAAACCTTACTGGAGTCATAGTTAGACCTAGTGGCAACATTCCCCTCACATCTTTCATCTTCTTTCCTGTTATTATTACCTCAAAACAAACTCTCATAAATAGTTCAGGTTTACAGCAGTTAAAACATCTCTTACCTTTTGATCACGTCTTAAATCTACATTTGCCATAATAGTTGTTCTTTAAAAAAAAAACTTTTTGTTTATCAAATTGAGAAAATTTTTCCATTAGAAAACTCAGCTCAAAATACATTTTCATTTTACCAAAAAAAAAAGCACACAACACATAATGCAAAACAAGCTACGGCCACAAGCAAAGTAACGAATAGCCTATCAAACTTTCCTAAAGTCATATGGAATACTAATGGCAAAAAATATGACAACAAAATCATCCAAAAACATAAAGCTCAATCACAAATAATTTAAGGCACTGATAGAAAATAATAGCACCCATTTGGTACAAATTAAAATTTGATTTTAATTTCAAGTTAAAGTCAAAAATTAATTTTAACCACACATTTTAGGGGACCCACAATTTTCAACCACACATTTCATCAACTTTTATCAAAATCTACTAAAAATCTAATTTTGATCTACAACATGCAGGGGCTAAATATAGCAACATGCAATGGTTACTCACGCAGTAACCGCAAATCTAACGTCTCTCCTACACGATGACTTCTAGCAAGAAAAGTAAATAGCTATCCCACACAATAGCTTTAACTACAATTGTAAAAAGGAAAAGAACACGACACCGAGCATACCAAATTTGTGGCTCGTAAATAAAGAGATATGCAAATTTATAGCTAGGCCATCATATTCGCCCTAAAGCTTCCAACAACTACAGCAACAACAAACACCAAAACTCAAATCATGAACGTTTAAGGGCAAAATAGTCCATAACAATAATTTTACCTAAACACGGAAATTCGATACCACCACAAGGTCTACAACACTACTAGTAACAAATTGCCTTCAGACTACTTCGTCGAATTTTGTTCCTTGGGGGGTCTTCACAAGCCACTACCATGTACCATCGTTCATCACCACGCGTTGCATCGTATAGTGCTCCTACACTTGCTAATCATGGATGTGGTATTGGTTTTTCCAATCGGCCATTGATTTGGTAAAAAAAAAAAGGTCGGTAGCTTTGATGTTTTTGGACAGTTTCCAGATCCCATTTTCTACCTCATTTTTTAGCTTTTTCACAGATTTTCACAACCATATGCTTTGATACCAATTGTAGCTGGAATAGTCTTCAATTTTATGAAATCAAGCTCAGTTAAGCTAATACAATAGAACACCAACCTCTATGAAGCTCAACCAAACTCCATTTTGATTGCCGCTTTCTGCTAACCCAAAAATGATTAAGATGGTGGTAGCAATATTACAAAGGGTGGAAAAAGAAGAAGAAGTAAGCAATAGTTGAACAAATGATCCAGGAATGGCTGCCTTACACTTTCATTCACTCTATTGCACATACAAAGCTATAGGAGAGAACAAATGTATATATAGGATTATGTTAGGTCACAGTTTGGCTAGGCCAAGAATATTCCAATAAATGGGCCAACAAGCAAAGATCAAGAATTAATACAAATGGGCCAACACATAGAACCATCCTCAAGTTAATTAGGCCAAGAGAAACCTTAATTAATTAAGTTGTTTCCAATGGCCCAAGTTATTTTTGGGTGAAGTCAATCACTATAGTAACGATATAATTATCCCAACAACGGTATAACATCATCGGTCAAATTTATTGGGTATCGAATTCTAACAATTGTTCATTACATCATTAGTAAAAGAAAAGAAAACACGGTTCAAAAATATACGTTTCATTGATACTTGAAAAAAGTACAAATTGACCGAAGCCCAAAAAGATTACAAAATACGGAAAGTAAAAATCTACGAGGCCTTACTCAGCTGGATCGACTCCATGATCAATCACTCACTGCCATTTCAAAAGGTTCTTTCATGGTAAGATCCTAAAACTCTCATCCAAGAAGTTGGTATACCAATCTGAATGTTTTGCTTGGATACATGGTAGCACCTGACCTAAACTCCAATTGGAAAAGTTGCTGGCAAACATTTTACAGTCTTTTGTCTTCTCAAGTGGTCCTTGAGAGCCTCTTCTCCAACAAACTTGACTCATTTTTTCAGCAAGGCTATCCCAGCTTAATTTTTCTTTATTAACTTCTTCTAAGGACTTGGTAACTAACCTCTAATGATTTTCCAAAGCTTCAACCCGTACGTTACAAAACCACCTCACAATGGAGCTAATGAACATCCCTCCTCAATCGGTTGATCTCTATCTCATTCGATTGTGCATTTATTAGTGCCTCTACCTTAATAGCTTTAATAACCTCCCTTGCAACATTGACATCTTTCTCCAAATTTTAAACATAAGCCAGCCTCTCTACAGATTATTGCTTGAACCTATATAGATCATGTTGGAAAAAAATGAGTATGTGGTTGACTTTCGCATGAGTTTCGAGTGGGATCCGTTTGGCTATTTTGGAATATAGAGATTGATTTGTGTTCTCCTCCGTGAGTACATCGAAATCATGTATTTACTTGAAAAAATTGATGCTCGGGTGAATGAGAAATAGAAGCTCAAAGTATGGCAATTAAAATGAGTTTATGTTTGTGGGAAAACAAAAAATGTGTTTGTCCCACATATGAAGTTGATGAAAACAAAAATCACTTTAAATATGATTACACTTTGGAAGTATGT
>CAIGRP010053578.1:0-39067 GCA_903798385.1 Fraxinus cuspidata
GAGAATGGAATTCTCTCGCAGTGGAGTCCACCATATACACCACAACATAATGGTGTATATGAACGAAGGAATCACACTTTATTAGATATGGTGCGATCAATGATGAGCTATGCAAACCTCCTAAAATCGTTTTGGGGTCATGCACTAATTGCTTCATGCTACACACTAAATTGTGTCACATTTAAATTGGTTGACAAAACTCCAAACGCATTATGGAAAGGTAGAATGCCCAACTTATCCCATATGAAAGTTTGGGGCTGTGACGCTTATATGAAGCGTACTGAATCGGATACGTTTGAGACTAAGTTCGATAAATATGTATTTGTGGGATATTCAAAAGAAACTATTGGATATCAATTCTATACTCCTGCTGAGAAGAAGATGTACATGTTATATTCCTAAAGAAAGAGGTCATTCTAGGAGAGGGCAGCGGGAGAGATGCCATATTCCTAGAGAAAGAGTTCGTTTAAAGAGAGGGTAGTGGGAGAAAATTAGAACTTGAAGAAGTTCATGAATCCACATATACTATTGACCAATTAGATGAACCTGAGTATGATCCCATACCTGCTGAGGGACAAACTCTTGATCAGGACATAGAAACTCCTGAGGACACTCTAGCTTAGCGTAAGTCAAGTAGGACCATTCGACCTCCTAAAAGGTACGAATTCAGGATTACTAATCAAGTATTATTAATCGAGTATGACGAACCTACTAATTACGCAGAAGCAAAGTCAAGTGTTGACTCAAAAAAATGGTAGGAGGCCATGGTATTCGAGATGAACTCAATGTATGCAAACAAGGTATAGACCTTGATTGACCCTCCTAATGGGATAAAACCCATAGGTTGTAAATGGATTTACAAGAAAAAGGTCGACGTTGATGGAAACATCCATACATACAAAGCAAGGCTAGTAGCAAAAGGCTATAAACAAAGACAATGTGTTGACTTTGATGAAACCTTTTCTCCGAATTTTGCTTACAATAGCTGCATATCACGATTTTGAAATATGACAAATGGATGTCAAACTACTTTCCTTAATGGGAACTTGCAAGAGGGAGTATATATGACACAACCTGAAGGTTTTTAATCTAAAGTAGCCAACAAGGTAGACAAGCTTGATCGATCTATTTATGGATTGAAGCAAGCCTCTAACTTTGATGAGACAATTAAAAAGTTTGATTTTATCAAGAATGAAGATGAACCACGTGTTTACAAGAAGACAAGTGAGAGAGTTGTCGTATTCCTGGTTTTATATGTAGATGACATATTATTAATGGGAAATGACATCACAATGCTTCAATTGGTAAAATTGTGGTTGTCAAAGAATTTCTACATGAAAGATATAGGAAAAGCAGCTTATATCTTAGGAATTAAAATCTATAGAGATAGTTCTAAAAGATTGCTCGGCTGATCCCAATCTTCGTACATAGATAAAATCCTGAGATGATTTAATATGGAAGAATCCATCCAAAAGAGGATTGTGTCCCATGTGATTTATTTCTCAAAAGATATGTGTCCTAAAACACATGATGAGGGGAATCGCATGGATAAGATTCCTTATGCATCAGCAATAGGATCTATCATGTATGTAATGCTATGTACGAGATCCGATGTTTCATATGCCCTAAGTGTTAGAAGCAGGTTTCAAGGAAACCCTGGTGAGAAACATTAGATAGCAATTAAAAACATTCTCAAGTACTTAAGAAGGAAAGCTTCCAATCTAACAAGGATGATATCAAATCTCAATCTAGATATATGTTTACTCTCAACAACGGAGCGGTAAGTTGGAAGGGTTTCAAACAAGAGACAACCGCTAATTTAACAACGGAAGTCGAGTATATTGCTGCTTTTGAAGCAGCAAAGGAAGTCGTCTGGATCAAGAAGTTCGTGAACTTGGAGTTATTCCTAGTAGTGTTGATCCCATACTTTTGTACTGTGATAACATGGAGCAATTGCATAAGCGAATGAACCAATGTCTCATCAACGATCCAAACATGTGCTGAGACGGTACCATCTCATTAAGGAGATTGTACAAAGTAATAACATAAAGATAGAGCGAATTTCCATAGATGTTAATTGCAGATCCATTGACAAAGCTGTTGTCGTAATATAGTGATCGTCATGTAGACTCTTATGGTATTAGATACGTGAGTGATTGGATCTAGTGCAAGTGGAAGTTTGTAAGTGTTATGCCCTAGAACCAATCGATTTAGGTTGTAAACACTTTAATATGTTTAATGCATTTTTATGCAAGATCTATTATTTATTTAAATTGCTTTTCTAATGAATTATATTAAATAATAGAATTCGTAGATTTAAATCTTTGCAATTTGTTAATCACAAGGNATATCGTTATTACGGTTAGACCATCATGTGTGGCATTTCTTACTTACGAAGTAAGTAGCTGATCTTACAAACTAAAGTGTCGTGACACTTATATGAACACATGGATATTTTGTTATAGAACAAAACATTGGAGACTCGCTGTGAAGATTTCATATGGATAACTATCTGAGTGCCAGTGGTTAATATCTAACGTTCGGTAGTGGAATTGGTCCTTTGACTTGAGGTCATCATAATACCTTATATGAGGACAGTCATACTTTTGTGATGTTGGATGTTTCTCTACCAATGGTCGCTAATACAGCATCGTTCGGGTATATCAAGAATTATATGAAGACTATGAATGATCAATAGATGATTCGTCACACTTTTATAGTAAAATATTATGATCTACTTTTTATCCAGTTAAGTTGATAATGAAATCATTGGACAAGGTGAACTCATAAGTCAAAAATGAGTTTTCGACTTACATTGACTTAACAATGGAATAGAAGATATGATCGATAATTGAGATTGACACATATACATATCTCGTAATTGATCGTATCATATTGACAAAAGGATTATAGTTTCACGGTAAACGAATGGTTTTGTCACACCACGTGATATATTTCTTCACATTTATTACTCTGACACATTGCTAGATGTCAATCTGGGACGACAAATATGAATTGGTGATAAATTGAAAGGAGTGTTTTAATTTATCGAATTTGATTAAATCAAAATAATAATTCACGTTGTTAGACATTGTGATTGGGAACCTAATAGTAACACACAAAAGAGAACCAGAAGAATGAGATTTACCAATTAATTAGTTGACAAGTGTTGGATAATTAATTAATTGGGTTACTTATTAATAGACCCGAATTAATTAATTAATTCATATTTAATTTGATTAATTAAGTATTGGATAGAGTTAAGTTTAAGAGACGGGTCAAGCCCGCTTGAACTTATATTAATAGGCTGCTATGTTTGAAAACTATAGAGAAATAATTCTTGCTAGCACAAGAAAAGAAAACCTAGCCTTCATTCTTGTTCTCTGTGTGGATTACAATTGAAGACTGGACAATTGGTCAGTTTGAATTGCAGATCGTGATAATTGGGGTTCAAGAAAAAACAAAAGAGTTTGTGAAATTCATCAAATGTATAATTCTTATCACAATTTCTATCTAAACACAACGCATATCATTTGTGGGAATTGAATATTATTTTATTTTTCATTGTGCATGATTAATTCAATCCCCAACGACTAGCACTAAATTTTGGAAACTAAACAAGAAACCAATGCACACTATGTATTATGATATTTGAATATCTATTCACTAAAATAATTTATCAGTAATTAATGTAATGAAATTAATAAGTAACATAAATTATTCAATGTTAATGTGAATTGCATTAAAAAATTTGTCGCGTAGTTTAAATAGACAAGGTGTACAAAAGTTCTTCTCTTATGCAACATTTATAAGATTTAATATTATGAAAAAATCTATCTAAATGTAGACTCTTCTGACGGGGCGAATCATCAAAATTTAATATTTCTCTCATTCTCTCTCCTATTTCTAATTTTTACTCCCCTATTAAAGATATATTAAATATCCAAATAATGTATGCATGAAAAATGGTGAAATATGTAGAAGTCATTATCCACATAAGTATAATATACATACTTCTTTAAATAAAACTTCTTATCCAAAATATAGAAGGCGAAATGATGGCAAGAAAGTTAAAGTTAGAAAACATTTCTTGATAATAGATGGATAGTACCTTGTAATCCTTATCTATTAGCTAAGTATGATTGTCATATGAATGTAGAAATATGTTTAACAATAAATACTGTTAAATACTTATACAAATATGCTTACAAAGGTTATGATAAGGTGAATTTCTCTGTGAACAATAAGGATAAGTTTGACAGTGTGGATGAAATACAAAGGTTCCAATTTGGTAGATGGATCTCTCTCCCTTGAATTAATTTGGAGGATCTATGGATTTACTTTGTATGAAATGAGTCCAACCGTTATTTTATTACAGTTACATCTAGAAAATAAGTAATTAGTTACATATAAAAATACTGATGACCTTCCCAAAGTTATTCGATGAGATTTCTTTCAAAAATCAATGCTAACTAAGTTCTTTATGATGAATGCTACAAATGATGAAGCAAGAAAGTTGTTGTATAAATAATTTCCTTAACATTTTGTGTGTGATGCACAACATAAGTGTTAGACTATTAGAAAAACAAAAAGAGAAGTGCCGTGATTGGAAGGATTGTAGCAGCAAGTCCTGGCGAAGGTGAAAGATATTACTTGCAAATATTGTTAAATCATGTTAGCGGGCCGCTATCTTTTGAAGGTCTAAAATTTATTAATGGCGTTTTTGTACAAACTTTTTGTGAAGCTGCATTATTACGTGGTTTACTTAGATGGGATAATAATTGTAAGTTATGCTTACAAGAAGCTTGTGATTATCAAATGTTGAAATCATTGCATTGCTTGTTTGCAACTATTTTAGCATTCTACTGTCCAAATGATCCAAAAAAAATTGTGGGATCAATTTAAAGAATTTATGTACGTTGCAGTTTATAAATTCATTTTTAGAGCCACTTGGAAAATCTTTGAATTACTATGGGTTAGCTATTTATGATATTAATGTCCAACAAGACGAAATATTAGAAAGAATGGTTAATGAAGAATTAGGAATATTTATATCTGAAGCTGTTCTTTCATGTGCATATAGCATTAACCAAGAGCAAAGCCCTGTTTATGATGCAATCTTAAGTAAAAAATTTTATAATGTGGTGATATATATTTTATTGATTGTCCAAGTAGAGCAGGGAAAACCTTTTTATACCATGCATTGCTTGCAGCCATTAGATCAATAAACTTGGTTGCTTTAGCAAGTGCATCTTCAGGAGTGGCTATAGGTTTATTGTTGGGGGATCGAAGAACACATTCAAGGTTTAAAATTCCACTTCATATTCATAATGATAGTATTTGTTCAGAAAGTAAACAATATGCTCTAGCTGATTTGTTTAGGATGACACAGCTAATCATATGGGATGAAGCTCCAATGATAATTGTCAAGTTGTGGAAGCTTTAGACAAAATCTTAAGAGATATAATTGACATTGAATTGCCATTTGGTGGAAAAGTAATTGTTTTAGTTGGGGATTTTCGACAACTTTTACTTGTTGTCCAACGAGGGAGCAAGAACATAATTGCTTCAAACTTTGTTAATTCTTATTTGTGGCCCTTTTTACAAAAGTAAAATTAGTTCAAAATATGCGAGCTCTCCTAGATCTTCCTTTTTGTGAATATTTACTTCAAATTGGCAACGGAACAGAAAAACAACATTCTTGGGGTATAATTAAGCTTTGGTTTGATATGACTTTAGATTATGAAGAAGACAACATTTCATTACATAAATAATTGATGTTGTATTTCCTAAAATAAGCGATTATTCAAAGAACCTCCAACATATGATTAATCGAGTTATTTTAGCCCCAAAAAATGAGCATGTTGATGGCATAAGTAGTATTCTGATAGAATGTTTCCTAGGTCATGCTTTTACTTATTATAACTTCGATGAAACGTTAGATAAAACTGAACAATGCATGCAAGAAGATTTTTTCAATTTTGTAACCCCAAATGGTATACCACTGCATGAATTAGTGCTGAAGATGAACTATCCTATAATATTGCTCCGCAATATTAGTCCCACAGAAGAATTATGTAATTGAACAAGATTGATATGCAAAAACTTAGAACGGAATGTCATTCGTGCAGAAATTGCTACTGGATAGTATAGTGGTAATAAAGTCTTTTTTACCTCGTATCTCTTTTATTCCGCTCAATTCCAATAAAATTGTATTTCCATTTAAAAGAACACATTTTCCAATATGTCCATGTTTTGCAACGGCTATAAACAAATCCTAGGGACAAACTTTAGAATATGCTGGAATATATCTTCCGCAACCCGTATTTTCACATGGACTTATCGAGATAACAAACGAGTAGATGTATTAAAGTTCTTGCCAAACCAATATTTGACGATAAAATCCATGCTAAATGTATCAAAAATGTTGTTTATGAAGTTTTATCTTCAGTTATGTAATTTGGTATTTACTCCTCGTCTATGGTTTCAGTTAAGTTTTCATATAACCCCAACATTAACACACTCGAAGTTCCATCAATGAAGCCAGTGGTCTTGTAAGCAGTAGTGTAATTCTAGCTAGATTAATTCATTTAATACTTTTTTTAGAATGTAAATCTTATTGCATTAGTCCAGTTTGGTTTCTTCTTCCATACCGATTCATATAATCTATTCTTTACTTTCATAATATCTAATTGTTTATCCAATTCGTGAGAACTGTAGAATTTAAAGTCCTTGAACTCCTCAAGAGTACTATGTTGTTGCCTCAGAAGACAGACCTTCTGTAATAAAGATTCTGTTTGGAGGAATGGTAAGGATGCACTAGATGAGGCTAGCTATTCTCATATGCTGTGGTTCAGTTCAATTATAATTTGGCTGTCAAGTTACTCGTTCTTTCGCATCCTCTCTAATTTTATTTTTGGTCAATTTTCGTTACTGAAAGATAGAAATTTTGCTAGAACTTACTTGTAATTTTTGGAAACCTGAATATTCCACCCCTAAATTTATTCATGCACACACCATGCGAGATGCTTGTATCATCATTTTTTTAACATGTTCATTGTAATAGCTCACACTAGATGTATCTCTATTTGTTTTTGTCAACTTGTGCCGGTTTAGTTGCTTTCTCACACTAGTTTGGTGTATTTTCTTCTTCATGTTTCATAGATGTCATTTATCCATGTAGTTTACTGCTTAGCACATCTGTCCATCATTGCATAATTTCATTTGAAAAACTCTAATTTTCACCTTTTAAACTTGTGGCACTTCTTTATTGTTTGCATTATGTTGTTAGTTTCAAGATGGGTTATGATGTTGAAGGTGATAGTTTAGTTTTGCACATTTAATTTCTGTTTTTATTGTCTGTACAGAATGATTTGATGTGATTGAAATCGTATCTGCAGACATTATGTTTTCGCTGAGGTGCTTGTCAAAGTATTTTTATCCATAATGAGGGTCCAAGAGTAGATCTTTTATTTTCTGATTTGTAAAAAAAGTTAACCTCCAATGTTTATGAAAAAAATATAAGGTGCTGAAAAGGTGCTGCTGTTGAATAGTTTGCTTGTTGTAGAAGTCTTAAACCCCCTCAGTTTGGTAGTGATGTTTATTTGCCAAAAACAGGAGGAAAAAATATAGCATCAGAAACTTACAACTTCACCTCTGAGTCAGGCCATTTGGTTTTCATCTTAACCTTCAAAACGAGCTTAGGAAATGCTATTTAAGCTTTGAACTTTTTTAAGTTCAACCTTTCTGATTAATTTTCTCCTTTAAATTCTTTTAGCACTTGAGCAAAAATTTCTCTGTTGCTCTTACAGAACTTAGGACAGAGAGCATTGTTACTGTTTCAGGGTCAGTACTTGTTATGATGGACCTCAAGCCCATCTACATTTGGATTCACTACTGAATTGGTAAGTACTCTATAGTAATGCATATAAGAAACTTTATCACATCCTCTACAAGCGACGTGTGGAACACCACATTCATGTGTACCCTAGATTCTTTGATGTAATACCCACGCCACACTTTACGCGCTTGGCCAATATAATTCATGCATTAGATGCTATTTACATTGTCATTTGCATGTCCATCTGTTGGAAAAAAATGTCATATTTTTACAAAACTTATTTATTGGCTTGCATAATACACTTGGTGATTTTTAATTGTCATACTTTGGAAAATAAATTGTCAAAATCGTGAGAAAAACGGTTGCATGAGTGTTGACTAATCGGATGGTAAGTAGTTAGACTAGAATATTTAAGCTATGATTTTTATAGTTTTCTATATATAACAGGATATGATTTTTTTTTTATAACAATTACAGCTTGTGTAGAATAGATTATATTACATCCTAGATATTTTCAGATTTGTTTAATAGGTATATATAATATTAGATTAAACTAATATTGTCTTTCCTTGTTTTAGTATGCTAACAAATCTAGAAAATCTCTTGGTATATTTTTTATGTACTAATTTTCTTACGGCGTTTAATGGTTATTATTAGGTCAGAATTAAATCATATATTTGATAATTGATTTACCTATAAGTAAGGCAATTAATCAAGAAAGGAATTGAGCTTTGAAAAATAATTTTCGTCCGTGACCTAGCATGCAAAGTGGTAGCCATTTAAAGCAAGTTCGCACGATGTGATGCTTCATTGAATCTTTTCAAAGCCAACGTTTTCTTTAAGCTGTTGGAGAGCACAAAAACAAATCGGTACTTAATCTACAATATCGTTTATTGATCAATCTATTTGGCGTGAAGTTATGAATAATAATTCTTAATCCAAGTGATAGTTGCGATCGCGTACAATGGGAAAGTGGTGATAAAGTCAAGTTTGGTGGGTTTGATTCTACTTCATGAACAAGACAAAAGAAGAAGATACAAAGGGATTTTTTCTTAATTCTTTTGATTGTTCTTTTATTAATTTTACAAAAGTATTAAAATTGATACTATTTTTTTTTTAATTTGTTTTATTAACTAGTGGATTGTTTGAATTTTGTGGCCTTTAGGCCCGCAAATGTTTTCCTTCAAAGTTTATCACTTTATATATGGTGTTCGTGTTTTTAATCTATTAACTAAATTTCACACTCAATTAAAATTGCTCGAACACAATATCAACCTGCACATACAAGTTAAAACTATAGAAACTGATTACAAGAAGTTTTGATTATCGATTGTCCATATATATTAGTTAAATTAAAATTTATTTTTTATTTATCCATGTTTTAGAATTTACACTAGGTATCAGAGTGGGTACACTTCTGAAAAGTGTGATCCATAAAAGACCTAGCTATGGATGGAGTCCCATTTCGACCTTTTGTCATAGACTGGACTAATTACTCCTATTAGAAAATTAAGATGCCTATTTATGTCAAATTTCTTGATGAAAAACTTATCACTCTATCAGTTATAGATATGAAGTACCTATCGTGACTGAAAATGAGAAGGAGAGAAAAAATAGAGATACTAAAGATTTTCACAATGCCAATTTGAATTCAAAGGCTTTAAATGATGTTTTTTCTTTTGTGTATTCTAACCAAATTTTATTTATTTATCTTTTAACCTCTAAATACAAGGTGGCTAAGGAAACGTATGACTTACTTCAAATTGCTCATGAAGGAACTTCCATTGTGAAGTTATCCAAACTTCAAATACTCACCTTAGAGTTCAACCAACTGACAATGAGAAAAGATGAATAGTTCAATGACTTTTACACCAAACTCAATGACACCACCAATTTGTATATACTTTGGAGAAGAAGTATTCAAAGAGTAAGATAGCAAAGAAAATCCTTAGATCTCTTCTTGATCAATTTCACCTTGATCAATTTCATTGCAAAGTAATCATAGAAGAGAGCAAGGTTATTGAAACAATAATGGTTGAAGAATTGGTGGGTTTATTGATGACTTATGAGCTGTACTCTGTAGAAGAAAGAAAGGAAGGAGATCTAGAGTTGCCTTCAACGCTAAAACGGTTGAAGATGAGGTAAAGAATAAGGAAAGTCAAACTGATGAACACATGACCATGCTCACCAATCAACTCAAGAAATTCTTGAAGGACAATAAAAAAAAACGAATACATAATTGTAACCATAACAAAAGAAAGTATTAACAATTCAAGGCAAAATTCATCTAGATCTATGGAAAGAACTTAAAATCGCATTCAATGCCACAAGTGTGAGGGATATGGACACATAGCATTTGCTTGTTCTAACAAACTCAAAAAGTCATGTTCAAAGAAAGCTATGAACATCACATGGAATGAAGACGATGAAAGAAAATCAAATTCAGATGAGGAGGACTAAACTGAGAATAATTAGGTAACCTCATCTATTGTCAACCTATAGTTTGATTCTAACTTATTGCATATGATCTGAAATATTGTTGTCATAAGAGTTGGAGTTATATAAGAAAACAAGAAATTTCCCTCCAAAAATGTACTATGCTATAGCATAGTTCAACCAACTTCAGCCTGCATTTTCCTGTTGGCTACCATGCGATCGCTTGGATGAATACACTATGTGACCTCATAGTGTAGAAGAAATTCCAATTTTTGCATTTTAGTTCCCGAACTCCGTTTTCTTGTTTCTTGATCTTTTTTCTTGCTTCTTCTCCTTCCAATGCTTCATTCTTTTACACAATTGGTCATCGATTCTTTCACATCTTTGTTTCTTCTTTCGGACCATCTTTTGCTATTTGTAACTTGATTCCTGAACTTTGATTTTCCTCCATTTAGTCATTTTTTGCTTGTTCATCCTAAATTCCGTCATATTAATCAATGTTGTCCTACAAAACATAATTTATATAGAATTAAGCCATATTCTAATATATTTACCCACAATCGTTTATGTTTTGTGACCTAAATAAGTGTATAAAATGCACTTATCAAATCCGTCAAACTTGAATAATTGTTTGTCTTCAAACAGATTGTTGCTTAACTCCAAACAAAACATGGTTTGACAACCAGGCGTGTCGTAGGATTGGAATTTAACAATCAACACAATGAATAGTTTCAACATTACAAAATCAAATCAACCTCCACCCGTTACATAAAAAACTCGATGCGTGTGGGTATAAACTCATGTAAACATATCAAGCTTAAGATTGGTTCAACTCTCGACCCGTAGTAGTCAAATATTTCCTTTTTTTGCTCGAGAGGTACACACCCTCAAACTTATTCTTTTCATTCAATTTTCCTAGGGTGCGTCCTAAATTTGAAGTTTAATTAATTCTAATCCGTATCCTCTCTTAGTTTGGATGGATCTTAAAATCACAAGTTCACACTCCAACAACTCGAGATTCTTCTATATTTTTTATTTTTTCAACCTTTAATACTAAACTAAATTACTTAGCTCGCATCAAAGATATACTTCTATCAATCAAATGTCTTGGGACTTAATCAATGCAATTGTGTCTTTTCTCAATTATCCCTGTTTTCTCTCTTTTTTTCTTTTTATATTTTATTTTTTTCCAAACATTTTTTCATTTGTTTTCTATATAACACATGTAGTGAGTTTTAAGTCGATGACTCCCCAGTCAGTTTAGGGCACCATATTTTAAACCCTTGCAAACTTATTCATTCGAGGTATATGAGCTCGAAAGATAATTTTATGTACACATATATTAGAGCTATGTCCATTTTCTTTTAAACATTCAACTTCTAAAACCAACCCCTAACTTAAGACTTTCACCCCATCTTTGTCTCATTGATTTTAGACAATCTACACAAGATAATTTCATGCATGAAACCCATGCTCTTCTCAATGTTATCCTTTAACAGCTCATCCATCTTCAAACTACTCTATAAATGGATTATGGATAAGTACAATAAATGTTTTTTTCGAGGTTGCTTACTCTGTTCAAATCTTCTATAAAAAATGAGCTAAATCACCAACTTAATATGTAAAACACGAGTGTCATGCACAGAGAATGTCAAGTTTCATATAAACAAGTATTAGCTAATCTAATCATGCAATATTTCCACCATCCCTAGTCGATACATATTCCAATATTCAACATCATTGTCAATAAGACAATCCAACCCACATAAGTACACAAAATAATGAGCAAATACAATAAAAACTACTATTTTTTCCCATGAATAATCACAAAAAAGACAGTAAATTACACAAAAATATTAACAAAGATAGAATTAGGTACAAAAATTGGGATGATGAATACTCTTGTGATCAATATAGAGGTGGTGGTGAACATGGAGGAAGGAAAATGGAGCAAGATGTTCCCTCTGCTGATGGTTGAGGTAGTTGTGCAAGAATTTGTCTCATCTACTTGGACTACTGGGCTATTTCGACCTATAAGCCACTCATCATGCCAAAACCCTCATCAAACTACCCTTGTATACCCTAAATTAGTGTAGACTACTCCCGATCCTTAATCTCAATGCTGCTTAATCGATCCCACATCTCGTTAGCCCTTAACTGTATAACATCAACTCGGTCCACATAAGTACTCAACCACCCATTCAAGGTCTCTACTTTTCTCTTTGTAGCCAAGGACTCCTTACTGATAAAAGTCATAAAATTTCTAATGGTCAACATATCACTTCGTACCATCTGGATATCAGTACCCATGGCTCCAAAAGTTTGCTGAAGACTCTAAATATCTTGGCTAGAACTGGTCATAGTAGTGAAAATCTGTCTCAACAACTATGTATCGACGTCAATAGGTAATGGTGGAGCCCAAGTCATCTCAACATCGTCGACCTCTCACCCCTGCTCAGCTTGCTACTGTCTGAGTCGCTCCCTTTTTAACTTCTCTCTATGCCTCACTTGAGCTCTATCCTGAGCGTCTAAAGTAGTGCACTTAATAAAAGTGCTAGGTCTTTCGGAAAGTTTCCCAAATGGAACAGTTACGCCCGAGCTCTTGTAAATGTCACTGATTAAACTAAAAAATATCAAAGAATGGTGGTGGTCCTCCCAAACCTCCTGGGAATGAATCTGCTCATAAATTAGAGTCACCAAGTAAATCTTTTGACCCACTACCAAACGATAAATGAATCCGGCCTTAAGATCATTAAATGTGGTCTGATGTGTGGTAGGCTCGATGTTATGACACATGTACGACAAGATAGCTATCGATGGTGTTAGCTCAATCTGATGCCACTCATCAGTCTGCGGTGGCCAAGCATTCTCTATCATATATAACACCTTACCTACCTCATTCCAATGGAAATCTTCTAGAATTGGGACGACATTATACCAAGATAGCTGATAATGCGCATGAATTACCTTAGGTGAAAACATAATCCACATGTCTCTCACCCATGTTTAATGTAGATACTCTAACCATGGGATGTCTATATCACTGTTGAATTTGTATAAAATTCCTGAACAAGTCCCTCATATACTTAGTGTGGTCTTTCCACCACTTTGTCACATCCACAATTCTGAACTAGAGTCACCAACTCAAATCCTGGGAAATCTTATAGTTTCGTCGACCTGTCCATGATTAATGCCAATAACTGATGATATCAGAATATCGAGATGTGGTCTCTTGATTCACAAATCTATTTATACCCCCTTTAGGTCCCCTAGTACATGTAGTACCAGAAGTGGATGTGTCTTTTTCATTTTCTTTTGCAGTTCGCTTATAAGGCATCCTGTAAATAAGAAAAATGCAAGCATTAGTCCATCTGTTATGTACAAACGAATGTTATGTCACCTAAAGATAAGATAAGAGCATGAGTATCCAAATTTCCCAAACTTATTTAAAATGCATGTATACAATGCTCGCACTCAATGAATTTACGCGAAACCAAAAAATGCATAAAGTGATGTAACGGTGCCATGATCGATGAAATATGTAATAAAATAGGGTTATTATCTCCACAATTATGGCATACAAACCCGAAATTAACTCAAATAATGCAAATTCCCCATTTTGACCCATAAGCAACCAAGAAATTTCGCCTCCTAGTAACATCGAAAAAAATTGAAATTTTTTTAGCAATTTTTGAGCATATGAAATAGTTCATATTGATCTTACACATATTCAAATTGGATGTCAAACGAAGGTCATTTGGGTTAGAGGAGAGGGGGGACGAAGTTAGAAACGCAAAGTGACATGTGCCTAACCATGTCATGCCTATGTGAGTCAAATTGTGTTTTGGCATTTTTGTATACCTTTTGCAATGAATTACAACACTACAAATGATCCCAAATGTATTACAATTATGTCCAATACTAGTTTAACCTAAACTAGACAAAAATTCCTTTTTAGGCATTTGAGCAAACACTTTGAATGCATGCCATTTTTTTCCCTAAATTTGCAACGAACTAAGTTTGAATCAAGCCACACTTTTCCCACCACAACCACAATTCAATACACCACAATCAAACTAATCCCATACTCCTTCTCAATCATGCATTTAAAGAAAAAAACAATAATCACCATTTTTCATTGAAAGAGAAAGGAAGAGAAGTAAGAGTCATACCTTGGTTCCCTTTGCCTTTATTGTGTGTTGAGGATGAAATTGATGGTTGAGCAATTAAACATAATGCTTACTAATGGAGTCTTGATGTTGGGGGAGGAAATAGGATAAGTGAATTCCCGTATGTGTTTGGGAGTGTCTTATGTGTGTTGGGGTGTTTTTAGTGTATATGCCATGTGCATGTATGTGTACTAATATGTTTTAATTTTTTTGTTACTCTATGCGATCACATATAGTACTTACATGCGGTCACATGGAGTACTTTTTAGGGAATAATCTCGGTTAAGCACCATGTGACCACATGATATAGTAGCCTAAGTGATCGCATAAGTAAGGGGAAGTTTTGGCATGTTTTAAGAATTTTGTTTTTTCAGCCATCCTCGACATGATGGACCTCGATTTTCATGCTTAAGCATTTAAAATGAGTATGGTAAACATATTAAACATGGAAAAATTTTAAAAATCACTCATCTCCCTAAAAACCTGTTTTGGGTCTAACTTTTCCCAAAATCTCGTTTTTCTATCCATAACTCAAGCCGGCTTTCCATTGCCCCCATAATCTTTCAAAAAATATTTTAAACAGTATGGCGACGAATGTAAGCCATGTAGTTGGTTCCAAAAACATTTTCAAATTTGAAAACACTAGTTGATCTGGGAAAGGTTAAAAATGATCATTTTGGCTTACAATGCATGATTTTTGTGTCAAATCAACCAAGTAACACTCCAACATCCCTACACTTATACAAACACCTTTAAATCTAGTTTAGAACATGGATAGACTCTTTGCGACCTATTTGGATGATTGATGATCTGATACTAACAAAAACTATCAAAAACATGAAAAATTCCTAATCTAACGCATAAAATAGAATAAATAAAAGGGAAGAAATGTTTGGTTGCATCCCTACAAGAGCTAAGTCTATAACTCAACATTATTGTGATTGATTCACTCCGGTGTTCTAAGATGAATGGTAGACTTTTCTTTTGAGAATTCGCTGTTCCAATAAGTCATGAGTGATCTCTACAACCCCATATGGAAATATCTTATTAATTATGTATAGACCCAACCACCTTGATCTCAACTTACACGGAAAAAGATTGAGTCTAGAATTGTATAATAGGACTTTTTGCCCCCACCTAAAACTTCTTTTCTAAATATACATGTCATGTCACCTTTTGGTGCGCTATTTGTAAAGCTTTGTGTTCTCATAAGCTTTCAATCAAAACTCATCCATTTCATTCAATTGAAGTAACCTCTTTTCACCGGTTGCCTTCAAATCAAAATTTAAGTTTCTAACCGCCCAATAAGCACGGTACTCTAATTCAACTGGCAAGTGGCACACTTTCCCAAAACCAGACAATAAAGAGATATGTCTATAGGTCTTTTGAAGCTATTATATAAGCCTACAAAGTATTGTCCAACTTCTTAGACCAATCATTTTTTGAAGAACTCACCGTTAACTCAAGTATTCGCTTTAATTCTCGATTAGAGATTTCAACTTGCTCGTTGGTCCGAGGGTGACAAGGAGTTTCTATAAGGTGTCAGACATCATACTTAGCTAATAAGGACTCACAGTGACAATTGCAAAAATGTTTGCCCCCATTATTTATAATAGCTCAAGGTGAGCCATAACGGGTGAAAATGTACTTCTTTAGGAACTCAATCACAACCTTCACATCATTGGTTGGCAATGCTACTACTTCCACCCATTTGGAAACATAATCAACTATAACTAGGATATACTGATTTGAGAACGATGGAGGGAATGGCCCCATAAAGTCAATCCCTTATACATGAAAAGGCTCCACTTTTAGAATGTCATTCAAAGGCATCTCGTTCCTTCTTGAGATACTTCCATGTGCTAGCATCTGTCATACCTCTTAACAAACTAAAAAACATCTCTAAAGATTGAAGGCCAATAGAAACCACCAGTCTATAGAATATTTGTAGCTGTCTTTCATGCACTAAAGTGTTTGCATATGTAGATGAGTGACAATTATCCAATATTCATGGCACTTCTTCCTCAGGTACACATCTCCGAATAATCTGATGTGCACCTTGTGTGTAAAGAATAAGATCCTTCCAAAAATAATATTTCAAGTAAAAAATAAATTTCTTTCTTTGATCACTTGAATAATCCGGTATAGTGATAAACTTGGCTAAATAATTTATTATGTCAGCATACCATGACGTATCTTCCACTCTAAACATATGCTCATTTGGTAAAATTTCATTTATCTCCATTGACTCTTTATGCTTTCTAAACTGAAGTGAGAATAAGTGATCTGCTACCACATTTTCACTTCATTTCTTATATCTAATCTCCAAATATAACTCTTGCAGGAGCTAAACTCAACGAATGAGTCTAAGTTTGGCATCCTTCTTTATCATCAAGTATTTTAAGGTGGCGTAATCGGTATAGCCTATGACTTTTATCTAACAAGGTAGGATCGAATTTGTCAAAGGTATAGACCACAACTAGAAGCTTATATTCAGTAGTGACAAAGTTGATTTGTGCGTTGTTTAAGGTTTTGCTTGCATAGTATGACACATGGAATATTTTATTCTTATATTCTAATACGGCCGCCATTGCGTAGTCACTCGCATCACATATCAGCTCGAATGGAAAACTTCTCTTTTAGAGTGTTGAATGACAATAAACACTATTCAGAGAAGTTAAAAATGACATCTTCAGCTAGCAAGTCGCACATAGGCTTCATTATCTTTGAGAAATTTTTAATGAAGCGTCGATAAATCCTGGCGTGCCTAAGGAAACTACAAATCTCCTTAATTGATATAGGTAGCGGTAATTTCTTAGTAATCTTAATTCTTGCTTTGTCCATCTCTTTAGCTAAAATGCGATGTTCCAACACAATGCCCTCCATACCATGAAGTGGCATTTTTCCCTATTCAATTCCAAGTTTGTCTCCTTGCATTACTTTAATGCCAAGCTCTAATGTCCAAACATTCATCAAAAAAGGATCCAAACTTGAGAATTCATCCATAAAGACTTCTACGAATTTCTCCACCATGTCAGATAAGATCGCCATCATGCAACGTTGAAAGGTAGTGGAAGCATTACACAAACTGAACAACATCCTATGGTAAGCAAATGTACCATAGGGACAAATAAAAGTGGTATTATCCTAATCATCAGCGCTACTAAGATCTGATTATATCCAGAATATCCATCAAGGAAGCAATAGTGAGAGTGTCGTACCAGTCTTTCTAACATCTGAATGAAAAATGATGGGGAGAAGTGATCATTTCAAGTAGTAACGTTAAGTTTTCAATAATCAATTCAAACTCTCTGTCATGTAATAGTCCTACTCGAAATTAATTCATTCTTTTCATTCAGCATTACTGTAATTCCACCCTTCTTTGGCACAACCTGAACTGGATTGATCCATGCACTATTTGCTATTGGGAATATAATACCTACATCTAGGAGTTTCAATACCTCTGCTTTGACTACCTCTTTCATGTTTGAATTTAGCCTCCACTGACTATCTACATTTGGTCAAAACTTCTCCTCCATGAGAATCTTTTGTATGCACGGTGAAGGGCTGCTCCCTTTAATATCTACAATGGACCATCCAATGGTTGTTTTACTATCCTTGAGAACCCAAACTAGCCTCTCCTCATCCAACTTGCTGACTGAATTTGAAATAATTATCAAGAGTATAGAGGACTTTCCTAAATAATCTTATCGAAGATGAAGTGGTAGTTGATTGAGTACCAATTTAGGAGACCGTTGAATGGATGGTAGTGGCTTTTTAGGACCCTTCCCAATTCCTTAAAATGACATTTATATGTATGTGGTAGGTTGGTCTCTAGAAAGCTTGCACATGCCTCAATCTCAAGAGAATTAGTGTGAGTAAATTGAGAATGTATAATGCATGCCTCATATGCATTCGATGGGTTATGTAGCAGAAATTTGTCTAGGACCATTTTCTTAATCATATCTATCTGAACGCAGCTGTCTGGCTTAGTAGAGAATTTCATGTCTTAAAAAACGTTGAAAGAAATCTACTCCTTGCTAAGCCTCAAAATCAGTTGACCACTATAAATGGTCGACCTAATATGAGTGGGACATCCTTGTCTTCCTCCATGTCAAGAATGAGAAAATCAGTTAGGAAAATGAATTTTCTACCTTTATTAGCACATCTTCAATGATCTCTCTTGGACGAGAGTTAATGAGGTTTCTTTAGCCTCTCCTAATTTGAGTTTCCTAAAAATAGAAAGTGGCATCAAGTTAATATTGTCACGTATATCGCATAAAGTTTTATCAAAGTAACAATTTCCAATAGTGCAAGGTACAGTAAAACTCTCTAGATCTTTTAATTTTGGAGGTAGCTTTTTCGGAATTTGGGCGCTACACTCCTCAGTCAACATCACCATTTCATGTTCCTCTAGATTGTGTTTGTTGTATTGGATATCTTTTAGGAATTTTGCATAGCAAGGCATTTGAACGAGTGAATTGATAAATGAAATTTTGATGTGAAGTTTCTTGAAGACCTTAAGAAATTCGTTATACTGCTGATCCAACTTGTGCTTTTTCAACCTCTAGGGAAATGGAATATGAAACTCGTAACGATTGATAAGAGTGATCGCCTTAACCTGTGGTGTACCTAAATTTCCTTAGCAACTGCTGACATTGTCTGTTCAGTTTTTTCACACGCTCCTCATCTGAAGAAGGTAATGTTTCCTTATTTGCAACCGACCACTTGACTTGTATTTCCTATAATTGTACCCCATTTCTAGTTGTAATTCCTTTGGCATGTTCTTTGGAGTTGATTTCTGTATAGTTGGGCAATGTACCTAGTGCTCAGCCAGTTATAGAAAGTGTCATCTTTTCCACTTGAGTCTCCAAGTTTTTATATCAGTACTTTGATCTTAGAGGGTTGTTTTAGTCTTCCTCATGAATTAATTATTAGCTTCCATGTATTGATTTTTTTTCTCCATAAATTTCTCGAATATCTCTTTCAACTGAGACTCTTTCTCTTACTGCTAAAATTGACCATGTGGCTTATTATGATTCTGATTACCCCAAGAGAAGTTTGGGTGCTTCCTCCAACCTGGATTGTAAGTATTTGAATATAGATTGTTCCATTGACGTTGTCCCCATTATGAAAAATCCACTTGTTCCATTCCTCATGCCAGAGTAGGACAATCTACTGTATTATGATCTTCCCCACATTCCTCACAACTTGGCTTCTTGGCTTGTGCTACATTAGCTATCTGTGATATATTCTCTACCTTATGAAATAATAAATCTATTTTTGCATTACAATGCTGAGTAAACATCCACCTCATAAATATTGACACTTCCTTTTGAACAACTCATTTGGAAATCCACATGGCTGAAGTAATAGCCACTGTCTCAAGTAATTTCAAAGCTTCGTCAATTGTCTTTGTAGATAAAGAGCTACTAGAAGAAGAATCTACCATGCTTTTGAAAGATGGAAGCAGTCTCTCGTATAAATATTGGAACTGGAGTCCCTTGCTGATACATTGATGAGGACACTTCCAAAAAATGTTCTTGAACTTGTTCCAAACTTCTCAAAAGAATCTAATTTACCTTGACAGAAGATAGATATGTCATGCTTCAACCTTGCTATCTGCCTGGTGGGAAAAATTTGTACAGAACTTTTGGGTTAGATCATTCCACACAATGATACTGGCAATGGGTTGTAAATCCAACCACTCAAGTGCTTTATCATGCAAAGTTTGTGAGAACATCTTCAGTCTGATAGCATTATCTGAAATATTCTGATATCGAAAGTGTTAACATATCTTCAAGAATCAAGAGACGTGTGTATATGGGTTTTCCTCGGCTCTACCATAAAACTGATGTCCACTCTGAATTTGATGCGTAACGTTGGTCTTTAGTTGGAAGTTAGGCTGCCCAAACAGAGGGTAGACAATTTTGGATTGACTATGAATGATCTCTGGAGTCATGAAATCCCCAACAAGCATATCTCCCTCATCAATGGCTTTCTCTTCGTTGACTTGAACTACTTGATTATTTTGCTCGTTAGCCATTTGTACTTTGTCTTTTTGGTCTTTTTGCAGTCCTGTTCTTGCTTTCTTTTGTTTACAATGAAAGGTGTGTTAGATTTTTGGATCAGTTGGAACCAATTCAATGTCAAACAACCTTCCAATACATGACCTGAAAGAAGAACAATAGTAGCACTCTAATAAGCTAAAATAAAAAAATTAAATAACTAAAAATGCTAGAATTAGTGCCAATGTTAATAAAATTAACCTAAAACTCAATCCTCAATAGTGGCGCAAAAAACTTGTTCACGCAAATATCTTTCGATTTAAAACCATCGCAAGTGTATGGTTTGTCGACAAGTAATAAAGTGGATTTGAGTCCAAGTATCGTTCCATGTAAATTGATTTAATTTAATTTTACTTATCATGACCTTAATCGAAATAATAATAATTTGATGTGTTTGTTTGTGGCGAAATTGTAACTAAAATAATCTATTTATGCAATTATGAGTAACTTAACTGAGCTAAATGGAAGTTGATGTGTTCTAATGGATGACAAGCGCACTAGGATTTCGAATTTCTATGCAATAATCCTTTTTAGTCTTGGTTCTAACTTTGACAACACGGTTTCATTTTGAAGAATCAATATTCATATTTTATTCAACAATCTCTCTTGAGTAATGTTAAACCCACTCTCATAAATAACCCGATTATATTTTTATGGCAAATACGACCATATAATAGTGCATGAGTTTCTATGAACACTTAGAGATTCACATACAACATAGTAGTATATTTCTATCCCCTATCGAGCTCTATGACAATTTGAATTGTGTTTAGCCTATTTTCTTCATTCAAATGTATAAAATAAGCCACCAAATTTATACAACTAACACGCACAATAATTGTAGAGAAAAGATAATAATGTAAATCATTCAAAATTCAAAAACGTGTTTTTAATGTAAAATATGTGAAACAAAATATTAAAATTCATATTACAAGGTTCACCATTCTCCTAGCATGAAGAAATATGGCCCACCATGTTATAAAGAAGAAAACAAGAATTATATAGAGTAGACATCACCCAAATTGTAAATCTTGATTGAAACAACAAATCGAGGAATCTTTCTTGATGTTTCTTATCGTCTTCAATGCCCTCTAATGTGTTATAATGCATTGCAATATGTTTTTGGATGACCCTTTATCTTTAAAAGATGTCCCAAATATTGTTTCCATAAGAGTTGGAGTCTTACAAGGAAACCAGAAATTTTCCATCGAAAATGAACTATGTTATAACACAGTTCATCACTTGCTACATCATAGTTCAACCAACTTCAACCCTGGATTTCCCTATTGGCTACCATGTGACCGCATTGATGTATACACTATGCGACCGCATAGTGTACAAGAAAGCCCAATTATTGTATTTCAATCCTCGAACTCTATTTTCTCGTTTCTTGATCTCGTTTCTTCTCATTCCAATACTTCATTCCTTTGCTCAATTGGTCTTAGACTCTTTCACATCTTCGTTTCTTCTTCTGGATCATCTTTTATCTATTTGCACTTTCATCCCTGAACTTTGATTTTTTCCATTTTCGTCATTTTCGCTTGTTTCTCCTAAATTCCACCATATTAATCAATATTGTCCTACAAAATATAATTTATGTAGAATTAAGCCTTATTCAAATATATTTACCCACAATTATCCATGTTTTGTAGCCTAAATAAGTGTATAAAATGTATCAACAACACTTTGAGTTTTGGTTTATGGTATACTAATGACTCAAATTCACATCTTGTAGGATTTACCAATGCTGCTTGGACAAGAAACATAGATGATAAAAGCACAATTGAAGGATGTTTCTACATAGGTAACAATCATATTGCATGGTTAAGTAAGAAATAAATCATCTTCATATCCTTATTTACTATAGAAACTAAGTATATAAATGTTGGTAGTTGTTGTACTCTGCTACATTGGATGAAGCAAATACTATGAGACTATGGTATTGATCAATATTCTATTACTAGTGCTATCAATAATTCTAAAAATCATGTTCAGCATTCTAGGACCAAACACTTTGTCATTAGACATCACTTCATTATAGAATTTGTCAAAAGTAATGTAATTGTCCTATAACGCATACATATTGATGGTCAGTTGACTGATTTGCTTAGCAAGGCTTTAGATATTATTAGATTTGAAACATTACGAAAAGTCGTGGGCACACATTTGATGTATTAAACAACTTTTTGTTGTACTTTTTTTTTTTATGTGTGATCGCTTTGTGTGCATCTTTTTTATATATATAAAAATAAAAGAAAAATAAAAAAGATAAAGGCATTTCTTGCAAATGTCTATGATGTGAATTTCTGATTAATTTATAATTATTGGGATGATACTAAATTATCAAATCGGTGTGGTGTGCTTATTATATCTTATGGTAAGTTGTAATCATATAAGAATACTTTTAGGATGTCGTAAATAGTTTAATTGTGCCTATCTATTAATTGAGTTGTCATCTTTAACATTACATGTAATAAGTTGTGGACCCATGATCAGTATCTATGTCTTTCTACACTACAATTGTGCTAACATGTAGGTTCTTAGGAGAAGGGGACTACCACCGTAGGTATGTGAACCAGTAATGAACATAAATTTTGAGCTATCCCTGTGGTTGTTAAAGTTAACTTCATAAATTTAAAAGATTGTGCATTAAAAGAAAAGAGTCAATATAACGAGCATTCATAAGAAATTGAAAAATATTGAATTATGCTCATGCATGGCACACGTATTTTCAAATTTCCGGAGACTATTTTAGATGATGATTGGTTTAAATTGTTGTATCACATACTTACGTCATAAAGTGACAAATTAATTGAATCTAATTATGTGCAGACAACTGAATGAAGGTTCCAGATTATCCCGATGATTGTTAACTGATTACGTAAATTTATGAATTGAGAAATTAGCCCGCAAAAAAAAGATTATGTCAAATATATTTTTGACTTTTACTTATTTTGTGTGATTGATTTGTGTGGATTTTTCATTGAATTTCAAATTAACAGTCTAAATAGGATAGTTAAATCTCACCTTTACAAATAAAGGAAAATTGATCCCCATATTTTCGAAATAAAATCTAGTGGAATTTGAAGGGATGGGTTTTCTTAATTAGAATTAAAGTGCAAGAAATTGGATTTAAAAATTAAGGAAGCAAAAGGTATCTATTAAGATAGTAGACAACTATTAGCATAAATGGTCAAAAAAGTTTATCATTTAACTCATCCATGCAGATTCTCAATTTACAATTACACGTGTGCAATTTTCTCAAATTGAAGAATTTTTCCTCTTTTTAAATCGAGAAGTTAGGGCTAAATTCTACCACTCTCTAGAGATTTATGAAGATATCCCTTTGCATTTGATTTAACTTTTTCCCTATATCAAGTTCTTTTTTACAGAAATCAATGGCAAGGATAGAGACTAACGAAAGATAAAAAGGAATAGGAGAAACATTGGGAAGTACCGCCTCTACTGGAGGTGTTGTACAACGGAGTTCGCAAATCAACCTATTATCGATGCTACCCAACAACTCTCAGAGGCCATAAAGTCAGGGTTAGACATGCCCAGGGCTATTGTGCCTTATGAAGCACCAGTACCAACTCGTGAGCATCTATCCTCAAAAGAATCTACTCCACCCACAGTGGTCAATCCTACTACTCATCTAAATGAACCGATGATGTATCCAAGTCTGTAACTAAAATTGATCCTTGATTTGTGAAATCCGGGTTTAGTTTATCAATCCAACCAAAATCGACCACCTCAATTAATGACCCAAGAACCACCACTATTCACCCACACTTTGGTTGTTATGGTTGCCCCCCAAAAGTTTGTGACGGTGTCATTGTAGCCACAAAAGCACCCACTCAAGCAACCACAAAGGCACAAGGAAGAAGAAAATCGAACGAAAGAGACAATGGAAGAAGTAACGATTTCTCTCTTTTCGTGGAAGGGAATAAAATGTGAACATCACAAAAATGGGGGAGCAAATATATAGGGTACATTAGGTATAGAGAGCAAGTCCAAATCAATATATGGGCCAACACTTAAAAGTCATCCAACAAGTGGGAAAATGGGCCATGAACAACTCTAACTAAATTATGCTACCTCCAATAGTCCAAATAGTTCTAGGTTTGGGTCGTTCCATTGAGGTGTCAATATTTCAATTCACTCATTTGGTCGATGCCAACTGAATAATTTTGATTTAAAATAATTGCTCAAGATTTATTGGGTATAAAAACCCAACACATCTCCACCTTCATGCCCAATAAACCTGCAAGCAATAAAAAACATATAGTTAATACTTGGCATAATCAAGGTAACCAATAAATTGGGATCACATACCTTACATCGTGTTTCGAACCCGAAACACATACCATACCTGCTCCATGTACTCACCAGAGCTAAGGTCAAATAACACCCAATTAGAAGCAGATAATAACGGTAAACAATCAAGAGTAAATAATCATGCGATGAAGGTACAGTGTAGGATAACACACATATCATTTCAAAACACGTTGACACAGAACAATAGATTAACAATAAGTCAATCAATCAAACGGTCAAAACACATGCAACAAATGCATAAATGACCCCACAAAAAGATCTTACCACACTTATCCTATCTCATTCCGTGTTGTTTACACCTCAAGAACACATATCTCTTTTCATCCCCACCATGATCACTAGATTGTTTACTCAACTCATGTCTAACTGGTAGACCTTTATAGAGCTTAAGTCATTGGGATAATCCTCTATCACCACATCACTTCTCCCAATCTAAGTGGATAATGGGTTTCCATCTAACAGAAGTGATAGAAGTGCCACTCTCACACTCCACCTGATCAGGGTCTCTTCACAGATAGATGATTCCAACATTTAATCACCTCTCCACTCGTTATCCAAATGTCACACTCTACATCTCTGGCACAAACTACCAATGTGCCCCTAGACATTTATACTTAATCTCACAAATAGACATACAGCACACTGTTAATGCATCTTAACCCACTATGCATGCAACCAATTATACCAAGTAATTAAATTGCTCTCAAACTCATGCAAATGCACATATCAAATATATTGAAATGAACATATGACCATCCAATAGAATTAAGCAATCACACACATGCAGAAAAGAATTAAACACGGATGCACATGCACTAACTAGGTTTACTCTCAATAAACCTCACTAAGGTCATCACTCAACCTTATAACCACATTCGCCTCGCCTATCATTTTACGCTTCTGCTTATCATTTTTCTTGGGACAGTCCATAATAAAGTGCACAGTCTTACCACAATGTAACACCGTCTACCACTAGACTTGTTCCATCAATTGCCCTTCTTCTTACCACCCCCATCACTCGAGTCAATACTCCTCATCATATGCAAATTTCCATTTCTCTTATCCTTTTTCAACCTTAATCTCCTAATTCCTAAGGAAATCTATGACAATCTCGGGTGTTAAAGTGTTCCTACCATACTTAATTGCATTCTTAATCTCCCTATATGAATCAGGCATAAAATTCAACAAAATAATGACCTTATACATTTCAAACACCTTTTCATCACAATTAAAGATATCTTGAAAAAGTTTGTTAAAAATATCCAGATTGTCATCATGATCCTTCGAATGATTCATTTTAAAATTAAGATTTTTTTCAAGCAAGTATAATTTATTAGGAGTAGACTTAAGCAAATATAAGTTTTCCAACTTTTGTCAAAGTTCTTTTATAGAATCAACTTTTCTCAAAACAGTGTTCGATAGGTGTAAAATAATTGAAATGTAATTAAGTTCATCATATTCTTCTTTTTGTGCTTTTGTCAAATTTATAGGAAATTTGCTATCTATGGCTTTTGAAACTTTTTGTTGAACCAAAATTCCCTTTATCTTTTGTTGCCAAATTGAAAAATCTCATTTCCCATTGAAAATTCCAACTTTGAAATGCGAAGATGTTTTTTAAAAAAGAGAAAAACCAAAGTGCACAAATTAATCTCACAAAGTAATCCTAATGCCTCAATATACACTGTTCTAGATTCCCAGGATTTCATGAGATTCAAAATCTCAATATCAAGGGCATATTTAAACAGGTCAAGTATATGTGTTCTAACAGAATGATCAATGCAATATGAAGGTATGTCAATAAAAATTCAAATTTTCACGCAATACAGTCTTATATAATTACTAAACCACAGTTAAAGTACAAAAATAATTACCAACATGCGATCAAAATCAACATTTCAAACAGAGCAAATAATTCCTAAATTTCTAGTACAAGCAATGTTTCCTTATTAGAGACTTTTTAAAAGTTTCAATTGAATACAACAATACTTTTAGAGAGTCTCCAAAAGTCTACATTGAATATTCCTAATTTTTTTAAATCTAAGAAAGTCATTAAAAGTGATCACGCTACAAAATTATAAGATTCATGTGAAGTCATAAATATTGGAGTACCAATTTTTGTAGTATGTGGAGAATCGGGTGGCAATCGATTAGGGAATCAAATGAACTATTACGGAATTAGCTATATAAATTATTTTAGGATGTTATAAAAATTAAATTAAGTTTTAAACACATAAAAATAGGTAAGGGACACTTTATTGGGACTTGTACCGATGGGTATAAAATCAGATTTTATTACAAGGAGACACCTCATGCTTGTGGCATTGTCTCTGTAATTGCCACTTTCTTCACTCCTAAGCACTCCTCAGGACTCAAACCACTTCAAGACTTTATCTCTATCTCCTAAGTCAAATATTAATTCCTCCAAGTTGTCACCAAGTGATTCCAAGTGAAAAAGAAAGCAAAGGAGCCAAAGAGAAGTAGAAAACGAGAAGCTGGGATTGAAATTTTGAGCAGGTGCGTGTAACTTACGGTTTTGGTTATAGTTTTGTTAATTTTGAATGGTTTTACAATCTCTTGAACCTCTAAACTTGCTTGATATTATGTTGGGATGTTGTTAGTGATATTATGATGAGAAAAAGGGGGGTAATTGGTTGCAAGAACTTGAGAGAAATCACAATGGGCAGAAAGTTCTTGGTTGCTGGATTTTAGTCATTCAACCTTTGATTTTGGATAATAATTTGAGTGGAACTTATATTTATCATTAGGAATCTTTTTATATAAGAGTTATATGTATAGAAACGATTTTTTACAGGTTAGAATCTGATTTGTGGCATGCTAATGCAATGAAAACTCAAAACAGTGAAAGTGAGATGCCTGATTTGGTGTTGAAAAGGGGCTTATTTTGTGGCTGTAAATTCTTAATCTCTGGAAAATTTATGCGTGATTTATATACATGCTATATAAGTGTGAAAAAAATTTAGGAATAAATGAATATGGTCAAGGGTACGAAAAGACAAATGAAACTAGACAGGGCAGCAACTAAAACTAGAAAACCAGATTGTACAATTTGATAGTATGCATACTTTCAACCTTTACACGTCCACTAATCACTTCTAGATCTTGGAGAATTGATTTAGATAAATTTTAGGTCATTAATGATAAAATTACGATGTTTACATACATCGAAGTTGAAAAATAGTGGGGGGTTATAGGGCTGTTTCGGAATGCAACTGGTAACCTGAAGTTCTAACATTATATCTAGATTATTTTTACATTAAAGGTCATAGTACGAGATTGTGTGTGTTAAGCTTATCAATTTGAGGGCCGTATTTGATATTAGATGGTAATACAGGTTATTTGCGGCTATTAGGTGGAAAAGAGACTTGAATTACAGCTTGTAGAAAGCTCACACATATAAAGACAAAATTTAAGTAAACATCAATTTGCAATTACGATGCAAGAACATAGTATGTGTTGAAATATTTTCTATCGATAATTGTCATATGATTAGTGTATATCTTATATTGGTTACAATGATAGAGAATATGTTTCAAAAACATATTGGCATCCATTTTGATTAAGTATGCTATTCATGAGCATTTTCACGTGCATACATAACACATGTCCACAGTTGAAAATCTAGCATGCATGATTTGAAACAAAAATGAATTTACATTACAAACTGTTTTATTGATCATTATCGAGGCATGCAATGCATGCTTCTGTGATACTTGTTGGTATCGTAAGTGAGATTTCCCAGGTTATCGCAACGGAAGATAGGGGATGCATCTTCGTTGGTTATGGGAGGGTGGACCACTAATTGTGCCTTTGTGGTATTATGTATATTGGTGCCACCTGTGGGATACTTCTTGATTGATCATATGGGCAATTGTGAGATGTATGTCTAGTGGTCGTAGTAGAATGGTTCACTCAATTGCGTCGATATTATATTAGTCATTTGATTATTGATATCGATATTGATATTGTGCAGAGCTCCATACGGTGCATAGTAGGAGGGTCAAAGTTCCAATTGAAGGGAACATGTTCAAATTTTCTTTTCTCGAGTTTACTTTGTTAATATTTGAATATGATGCATTTTTAGCATGATGTTAAATGAAATATCATAGTGTCATATGTTCTTATTACTCATACTCATGGATGAATAATTTTTACTTATTAGGCATTAACTTAAGTAGTTTTAGCATTGTGAGTGAGTATGGAATTTTATAGAAGACATGGCTGACTATGAAGCTCTTGTAGGATTTTGATGGTCAATGTACATGGATGATGACCTGTTGAATTATTTTAGGGGCTATTCTTTTGGTCTTACAATCTTTTGTACTATATTTTGCAATTTTGTATTGTGTATATATGTCTAGTGAAATATCATGGTAAATACATTTGTAACCTTAAAGTAAATATGTTTGAATATGGCTATACAATCTTTCGTCTTGATACACATTTAAGAACATTACACGTGATTATGTGAATATGCTGTATGCTGGAATTTACTGTGAGGTTGCTTATCTGATGTTGCTATTTCAAGATATAAACACACACAAAAAAATGTGTGCAAATATGCCTGGTCAAGTTGTCAATTCCTATTTTATATTTATTTGTGTGTAGGTGTCTATATTAAGTGATAGATGTGACGCAAAAAATGGTTGAACGCTAATTTTTTTAGAGTTTGGGATTCCATTAGATCTCTTCACATTGGGCCGTTTGAAATTTTTTGACTTTGGAGGATCGGACTTTGGGTTAGACGTTTACAAATTGAAATTGAAGAATTGGACTGGATTGCGGTCAAGTGGCTCTTCATTAATTTGTATTTTATGCCTAGGTTTGGACCATAAATTTGTTTATACATATATGTGTGTGTGTGTGTGTCTTTTAGACACCACTCGATTTAGCATTCGTCATACATGCATTAATTTATTTATTTTTTAAAATTTCTAAATTAATTAGAGAGTGTAGAAAATGTGGCTCAATCCATTGACTTAATCCTAAACAAGAACCAATCGTGGAAGAAAATTACATTGATTAGAAACCCATTTAATTATTGTTCATACTGTGGATGAACATAAATTTGTACTAGACCAGTTTCACTGAACCAATTGAGGTGTCCACTCCTAAGGATAAGGCTACATAAGGCATGTGTTATTATTCTGATGAGATAGCTAGTTGCTACATTTTGCAGGACGGTTTATTTTAAAGTTCAATTCATGCGGTGGAATACCAATTGAAGTCAGACTATTGAGTAAATCTTCTTGCAAGCTCTGTTCTGATTTATCAATTGCTTCATCAAAACTATAATACGTAAAAATTTTACCAGGAATCTGTTCTAATAATATCTTATTAATATGATCAACACATTCATTTCTAGGCGTAAGAATAGCTCGATTTGCCATTATGTGTAAATTGTCAGCTTGAGCTTCTATAGTTGGAAAGACGTGATGTATCAAACATTTTAAAGATGTTATTTCATCCTTGAATGGTACTATTATACTATTCGGAAGCTTGATACACTTACAAGTATATTGTTCTTCTGTTCCATTTCCAATTCTAACTAAGAAATTACAAAAAGTGGAATCAAACTTTGCTCTCATATTCTCAACTAATGGTAAATGTACACATAAAGGCCATAGATATGAAAAAACGAGGCTAGCATGTGGAATATGAATGCATTTACAAGAATGTTGTTGCTCTGTACCGTTTCCAATTCTTAACAAGTAATCACAAAAAGTACGATCAAACTTCGCCATTATATTCTCACTTAATGGTAGATATAAAAAGTGAAGGCCAAAATGCAGAGAAGACTAATCTAGCTTTCATTATATTATCTTTTTTCCCTCTTGGTACCACTTGTAAAACTTGTCGAAAATTCCATATGAGAACTACCACTTTCTCACCAAAAGATAAGTTATAATCAGTAATATCTCTTAGTATTTTATCTACAGCTTCTATAGCGCAGCGATTGACCATGGTTGCCTCATCCCAAATGATTAAATTTGACATTTTCAACAAAATTCCTAAAACCGATTGTGTGCTGGCCGAGCAGCTTACATCACCAATTGTTTCTAAAGGAATTTTAAACCTTGAATGAGCAGTTTGACCTCCAAGTAAAAGAGATGCAGTTGCCAAAGCAATTGAATTTTGAGAACTCACAGTAGCTAATAATGCTTTATACAAAAAAAAATTGTGTTCCTCTTGGACCATCAATGAAGAAAGCACCACTTAATCCTAATGTTATTTTTTTCACTATTATATTGTAAGCAAATTGTTGTTTGTTATTTAACCTTGATGCATAGGCATTACCTCCTATATCTAAATTCCTTGTCTCATCTTCAACCATTCTCCTCAATTTATCATTCTCGTTCATATTTACATTGTATGGTACCATTTGACAATCATTTATACTTTTACCTAAGGATTCTAAGATACAACTGATATCCTCTAGAGCTTGTACCTCAATAGCTTTTGAAAGTATATTTTCATGTACATAATCATCAATCATATAACATTTGAATTTATCCCATAAAAGCTTTGGATTATTAGAGTTGCAAAGCACAAGAAGTGTAGCAAAGAAACATCTTAAAAAAATAGACATTTTATAAACAATATATTCAGATAGACATTCTTCACAATGATTATCTCCATTCAACAAACCATATAGAAGTATTGCTTCTCAGTACATAAAAACAGTGACTTCGTTTGCAATTTGTAAATCGTGAAATGATATTGGCCCTCTAATATGATTCATAAGAACACAGGGAAAATATTGGTCTCCTTCAGATGGATTTACTGTAATAATTTATCCTATAACAACATTTTTTTCCTACGAGCCCAGATTTACTTATTTGTATTCCAAACAAAATGTGTTGGAAAATCTCGATAAAAAAATGTACGAGCAAACTCATCCGCTTCATTCATTCGAAAGAATATCAACATTGTTCGTTTCGTATTTTCATTCTCAACAATAGTAGACAAATCATTTTCATCATCCTATGTAACTTGTTGATGATTTTCAATGTAAAGAATAGATTGTCAGATAAATTTCAGTCAGATTGAATGAAAAAATCATCCACATAGCTTCAGGTGGAGATGGGTAGATTGGTATTCAAAAATTTCATCTATTTCAATTTCATTCGTATAAACTGAAAAATTAAAACGATCATGGTCTTTATACACATATTTGTATAAGTATTTCTCAGATTTACTAGAATAACATACTTACATTAATGTGGCAATCAAATTTTGCATTTAAATAAGGGTTGTACAATACGACTCATCGATTGTCTAATATTTGGCCTCTAACTTGAATAGAAATACCATTATTACTACGTTTATTCAATGGGTATGAGTTATGACCAAATATAATTCTATCACAATAATCCTTAGGGTACTTATTTTCACAACATTTATTTTCCTCCATGCATACATTTTTTGCATTAAGGTTTCCACAAATAACATGCATATTGTGTTTAACGATAACAGGATGAAGATGAAAATATTTGTTTTGGTCAGTAACTTCACGTCAAACTATTCTATCAACCTCTTCGGCACCATAAATTTTATGTCCAGAATTAAATTTTAACAACAAATGAGCACGAGGGAACCCTCTTTTCTGAAATTCAATAACATATATATGTGCAACAACTGGGCCTAAAATACTTGCCTTGCATAAATCATGTTTCAACTCTTCTAATTTTGCTCTAAATATGTGCACAATTAAATCCAGTCGATTTTGAACTTCATCATTGTTACATAGTTTCTGCTTAATCTCTGACCAATTTGGATTACAAGTTATAGTTGAATAAATAAATAAATATATATATATATATATATATATATATATATATATATAAATATATATATTTTTTTATATATATATATATATAGTTTTTCATAACGTTGCACAATAGTCATTCCATCCATGTATCTCCTGGCATGTCACGAATACCACATATTTAACACCCACTTGTCTCCCATTTTGAGCACTATTTACAATACCTTGGTAAAATTCAGCGTGAATTTGTTTTTAGTTATTATGAAAATAATTTAATCTAGCAATTTCAATCTTAACATACATATCTACAACATATTATTGCAATAATCTACCAGCGTGAAGCAATATAGACTTAACAAAAGGTATGATTTGTAATTTTTATGAATAGTATTCTCGGCATGAGACCTAAGTACCTTTGTTCGACCCATTCGGGACTACATAACGAGAAGAACAAACTTGAATACTCATTTACAAAATTTATATTGCAAAAAATACATAACTGTATAAAGAGGTACATTTGCAAACCTTGATTCTCTTTTTCAATAAATTCGGTTGCATAAGTACTTGTGTTAGTGAGATCAAATGTCGACATGTGTTGAGGCTGAGAGTGTGTGCTTCTGTATCTTTGAATGCCTTCGTGCCAACTGGATTCCCTATATGGAAAGAGTAATGGATATTGCAATGGATCATAACATCCATAATAGTAATGAACTCAATGTGAATCACCAGAATCTCCATATATAATAATATCAGGAACACAAACATTAGCATTTTCATCATCTTCAACCCATATAGCAGCTACTTGAGATGATGTAGGAATATTAAAAACTCTTTGATCAAGTTCAGGATCGAATCGTATCATGTCCGTATTCGATGGTCATGGGAGTTAGCTATATCACTTAAATATCTAAAGAATTTGTTATATGAATTTGTTTTCAAAATTTCAATTAAAACAATCAAAGTAAGTTTAACAAAATTAGACGATATTTTCATACGATTTTGAACTACATTATCTGTAACGTAAAAATATAATTACATATAAGAGGGGGAATTGTTCTGGGTCACAAGTTGATTTACATAATGATGTACTTGTCCTTGAACTCTGAATGTGTATATACCTCGATATGCTTTAAAGAGTTCTTTGTCATACTTTACACCAAATGAAGTGAATAAAGTCTTTATCATACTTTACACCAAAGGAAGTGAAAACAAATTGGTTATTATATCCCCCTGCAATTTTCTTAAATTCCATGCAGCTCAATTCTTTAGAAGTAAATAAATTATATAGTTCACTTGGTGAGTCTGGCATGAAAAACTTGATTTTTCCATCAGAATAATAAAAACCTTTAGTTTCTCTATAAAATTTTATGGGCATTATAATGCTTATAATACATGGATGCTGGTAATACATAAGTAGTAGATGGCACATTCAATCCATTAAGAGTACCTTCTAATTCAAAATTAGAAATATTATGTTTTGAAGTAGAAGCATGAGGATCGTGATGCATTATATTCATGCAATTGGGCAATGACAGAAGAATTATATCCCAAAATATTAGGCTAATTTATCATTTTACGTTGATTAATACACCCAGTTCTAAGTCTTTTCCGTCGATCTCTTTCTCTTCGACTTTGTTGTTGGCGAATGGAGGTGTTGTACGAGTCCTTCCCACTACGAGATACAGTGTCAATTGAACTCTCTAAAAATACAACCTTCAGAATAAAAATTTGAACAAGAAGATTAACGACAAAAAGGTAATTCTGAAAAAAATCTTAGGGTTGGACAAAAAAATGATAGAAACAAATATTCAAGCAACGTGATGCATTTACAGAAATAAACGAAGTAAATTACGGAGATGAACAAACATTTGTATTCATATCAACATACACAAGCAAAACTACAACCGAACAAAAAAAAACACGGAACACGTAAAAACGAGAGAGATTAAATTTGTGTATAAAATATGGAAAACATAATTTAATCCAAAGGATTGCATTGCTTGGAAATTATACAACACGCAAAAAGTTCAAAACAGAAAACAAATATAAACATACCAGCTTGATGGAAACTTCTTCGTTTGAAATGTTTACACCTGCATGAGTAAATTAAAGAAATATAATTTTCCAGAAAGGAACAGAAATCACCTTAACTGCACCAAAGCAATAATTAAATAAAATGGGTATGAAAATAAAGTTCCCCCAATCAACCACTCCTAATTTTCCCTCCAAGCTTGAACTTTCCACCCACAACATGATCCATGGCAATTGATTCAATTAAATAATTCCCAAATTCTAACAATACCCCAACATAATTCCCATGTAAAAAATTTCGAATTCCTCAGGTACTTCAAATAAAAAGAAAGACCCATAATACTACTGATTACGAACAGATAGTCACCACCAATCCCTTGAAAAGTATAAGCAAATTAAAAAATTACCACACTGACAACACACAAGATTTGAAGCTGAAATGATGAGAAATCGACAGCACAAGAAATTATTTACAATTTGGAAAAGGAAATGAACCTAACGAGAACAAACAAATAAACCTAAACTAAAATACTATAAATTGTCGGACCTCAGTTATACGGCTGATTTGAAGCTGAAATAATAAGAAATTGGTACATGAAAAAGTATTGAGGTGAAATATCTTCAGGCATTACACTATCTTATGCTAGAATTCATTCGTCATTAATGAAAACGAAGAATTATTTTCATGGTGAAATGGAAATAGCAATTATGATGGTAGTGAAAAATGATAAGTAATATAAGCTATAACAAAATGAGTTACTATGGTTTCAAGAGTCAAGTACTTGTAAATTGTAAACATAAGTTGAAAACTTGGAGCTATGGGAAATTTGTAGAGATAAACTTAGCAAGAATATGTGAACCATCCAGAAAAATCTATTTTCTTTATAAATAAGTAATGTATTTCTCTTTACCTTTTTCTTCTCACTGGTATAGAATAGGCAACCACTTTTGAGTATACATTCAACCTTTTATTGCTATTTGGTAATCAGTAAAAATGGTTGGAGGGAAAATTTTCAAATTCACGAGTAATAAAGTTTCATGAACTCGGTTATCAGATCCCACAAAATCTTTACTTAATTTAAATTTATATTTATTTCAATATATGATTTATATGCCACTCAACTTTTTCCTATTATGGACGGAGATCCATACAATAGGCAATCCCAATGTGAGCATGAATGACAGAGAACAATAAATTATGATTGTGAAAGTCTATGTCTAATATTGACAAACAAATTCAGTAACCCCACAGCTCATCTATATTTATACTCCAAGCATCTCCATGGATGAGTTTGTATCATACAAAAACTATATAACCAGCCCTAGTCCAATCAAACTGTCACATTTTTTTATGTAATTGGCAAATCTTTGAACAAAATGGACTAGATATTATGTGTTGTAAAAGTCAATAAGTAAGTTGCAAATATATAAATTGAGTTGTATTAGATCTAGGCTTCGTGAATGGAAAAGAATGAAAAACGGCGCCACAATTTCGCTAGACTGTCGCCATGATTTGGGTCGAGTGCCAGAAACAGAAACATTGTTGCTAGCCTGTCGCCTGGCCTTCGCTCGAGCGACACACCATTGCTCGCCTATCGCCCAACTTTCGCTCGAGCGACACACCATTGCTCGAGCGACACACAGAGTTATCTGGAGAATTTTAATTCGCGTTTTTAAAACTTTTTATCCGGCCCATCCATTCCTAAACCTATAGTGTATATACCAGAACAACTTTGAACTTTTTTCTTAAGGTTGAAAATTGATAAAACATTGAATACTTCATATTCTCTCCATCCATATCTTTCAACCTCCATTGATTATTTTGTCCTTGGCATTAAAAATATCAAAACCATTTAATCCAAATACCAAATTGCTACTTCCTACACATATGTCAGAGTACTGAAGATCAAAAAAATGTGACTAGAGTTCCAGTTGTTAGAGAACGCGGAAATAGACGAATTCATAAAATTGGGAGTTGGTGTAGGAGCACGTAATCTAAGAAGGCTTTGAAAACTGCAGTCGGAAGTTGGTGTATGAGCACGCAATCTAGGAGAGCTGTGGAAATTGCAGTCAGGAGGTCAGAAAGTACTAGTGGTAGTCGAGGTTAGCAGATTATAGGTTCTAATTCGTTTATAGTTGATTGTTGACTATCAAAATGCTAGTAGTTTTTACCCAGATGGGATTTCTCCGTAATCATTCCTAATATTTATTTATTGCTTTCATATAATTGCAATATTTAAACATAGAAAAATTAGACTATTTGATTAACCATCTAGAGATAATTAATAGTGACTTGTTGCTAGTTAATTATTAAGTTTTAATTCCGCATAATCACGTATTCACCCCCGTCTAGGTATAGTTTCGGTCGAATCTCGTTATTTCAATTTGTATTGAAGCCATGTTTCGATTTCTGATCCATAAATTATTCTAGATGAGTCAGTCTCTATTTGTGCCCTCATTTTTTGACGGAAGCAACTATACTTACTGAAAAGTTCGAATGAGAGTATTTCTTAAAGTATTGGATGAGCATATTTGGATCAGTGTACAAAACGGTTGGACTACACCTTCATCCACTGTTGCTGGCGTTGTTACAGCCACTGATATTTCTCTTTGGACCAAATATCAAGTTTCCGATTGCAACGGAATAGTAAAGGGATTCATGCTTTAATGGCTTTAATGGCTGTGTCGGCAGAGGAGTTTAGGAAAGTGTCGATATATGAAACTGTTAAAAAAGTTTGGGATATCTTAGAAACCACACACGAGAGTACCAAAATTGTTAAGAACTTCAAACTGCAATTGTTAACCTCTAAGTTTGAATAAATTAGAATGAAGGACGATGAATTGTTCGATGAATTCTATGCGAAGTTTAATGATGTAGTAAACTCGAGTTTCAACGTAGGTAAGAAGATCCCCGAGTCTCAGATACTTCGAAAAGTCCTTAAATCCTTACATGAAATGTTTAGACCTAAGATCACTACTATAGAAAAAAGTAAGGATTTAGATGAAGTTAAGATAGAGGCATTCGTAGGATCTCTCTAAACCTACGAATTCACCATTTCTCAACCAAAAAAGGTTAAGTTCATAGCCACGAACACCATTAGGGAAGAAAAGAGTGAGTCTACTGACAGTGAGTGTAACACCCCAAAAATTTTAGAATATGATTTAATTATTTTACATGCCATATTTTTATTATTTTGAAAATTTGAGGGACTAAAGTGATATATGTATTAACTTCAAATTTGGGTTAGATATTTAGATATTGTTAAAGCGGGGAAAAGTATATCAATATGGGTCTTGTTGGATAGCCCGTAATTAATCACGTAAAAAGCTCGAGAAAAAGTTAATTCGGATAAGTTAATCTGAAGATATTGAAATTTAAAGAAATTATAATTTATTTTTTTTAAAAATTAAATTGAATTTGGATAAGGATAGCCACGTATATCTAAAAAATAGATGTGTGATAATTTTTATTGATTAGAATTCTATTTGAAGTCAAAAGTTGCCATCACTATCATGTATTGGGATTAGAATCACCTTTTTATTGTGATAGGTTTTATGTACACGTGTCATATTATAATTTGTTTACTAAAAAATTAATTCTTATCAATTTTGATATATACGATTTTACAATTCCAATTGTACCAAGACTCAAACGCTATATTTTTACTATAAATAGTGTGCAATTGTCTCATAATTCACCATCAAAAAATTTTACACGGCAGCTTTCATATAAAATAGTTGTAAATTTTTAGTATATATATTTTTTTCGAAAGCTCGTTTGATCAATCAAGGTAAGATACTTTTGTGCAAATTGTTAGTTTCTTTATACTTTTATAATCAGTAATATATACATGAATTATCAGTGGACTTTCGAGTTCTTTATTAAAATATATGAGATTTTACGGGAATTTAAGATGACCTAAGATAGGTGTGTTGTTTGGTCATCAATGTACTCCATATAGGGGTGGCAATCGAGCCGAGCATCTCGTCGGCTCGACCGCTTGGCTAGACAAAAATGAACCTGAGTCGTAAAAAAAATGAGCCCGAGCACGAGCACGAGCCGAGCATGTCGGCTCGCTAGACGAGCTGCTCGACGAGCAGAGACCACGAGCCTGGCTCGTGGGCTCGTGGTTTTTGCGAGCCAAGAGCCGGATCAGCTCGTGACTCGTAAAAAAATAAAAAAAAAAAATAAAACTTAGCGACCAGAACGGTTACTGAAAAATTCAGTGACCGTTTCAGTCCAATATTTTTTTCTCTTTCGTTTTTCTTCCCTATAAATATCCATCCATTACAACATTTTTTTCTCACCAAACTTACTCTTAATCTCTCATTATCTACTCTACTCTCTACAATTTATTTACAAATCATTATCATCATTCAATCTATACTCTTCTACATT
>CAIGRP010053580.1:0-32812 GCA_903798385.1 Fraxinus cuspidata
TGATGGCATGCTCATTTTATACATGCATTTCTCTCAAATATTTTCATAAACTTTTAGCTTCTGTTTGTTTCTCATTTTTCATCCATAAAAATGAGAAATATGACCGTTATCCATCACATCAATTCATCAATTTTAAATTTATATCTCTTGTGTGGGGCCCAATAACGACTTTATTTTTCATTCTCATTCTACAATAACGTGAATCAAACGGGGCCTTAGTGTAATTTATTCATTCATGACAATCGATATTTGTTTTTATCTAACTATCTTTTTCGAGGTAACTTAAATATATTTTAAACATGACCTTATCATATTTCTATTTCGAAATCATATGCAAAGTAATGCATTAACGTACCCGATTATCTAGATGATTGCACCGTTATACATGTTATTCACAATATCTATGTCCATGTGTTAACCTTATAGTGTTTTGAACTTATTGTGAACTTCTCAATACTAAAATAAGCAACGAATGATCTAATTGGTCATCAAACAATCAAATAATGAAGGATTCATGCAAGATTAATAAAAAAACACAAGAATTATTTATTTATTTATTTATTATGAACACAAAGAATGTTGAAAATACATCACCCGAAAAATAAAGAAATACAAGAAATATGATTGGGAATCAATTTCTTGTTTTTGATTTTGAGTTGTGGGCCTTGAATCTTCAACTTTCGATTTTAATTACCTTCAATTCTGTTGCTAGATTTGTTCTCTACAATAGAATATGTGGTGCCTCGTTTTCTGCCTCTCCCTAGGTTAAATTGAGGCCAAAGATGTTTCCATATAAAGTTCCAATCAAAACAAGAAACTGTTGATCGCCATCAGAAAAGCTACCATGCCATCCCATGGTAGCCTCCATGCGATCGCATAGGGTGAAGTTGGCCTCGAGTTTCCTCAATTTAGGGGTGGCAAGCCCCACACGGATCCAAACTTTAAATGAGGCAATTGCCTTATTTGTATTCCCGTGCAATAAAATAAGAGAAGATCGAAGGCTCAAGAGAGAGAGTGCCACAAAATTAGCGTGTCCCTATAGGGTGTACGATCGTACCTCTATAACTATTGGGAGTAAGTTCGCTTTGGTCCTCGATTTTTCTTTCTTGTTCTTCTTGAGTCAATTTTAAGTGCAATTTATATACTTTGACTTCTAATCTTTTCCAATTAACCCCCTAGCATCCTTCCATCATCAGCCCTTAGCCAGAATCAACTTTTGAATATTTATAATTTGGTCCCTGAACTTTAAAATCATTTTTCTTCGATTTCACCTAACAATCAACANCTTTTGAATATTTATAATTTGGTCCCTGAACTTTAAAATCCTTTTTCTTCGATTTCACCTAACAATCAATAGTATAAAAGATTATCATTTAATAGTTTAGATAAATGTACAAAATACAGCTATCAATATACATTGAGAGTGTGAGAACCGATGTTTCGGTTATTCAACTAGCTAGTGTATAAGTATAATAATGAATATCGAATTCATTTTGGAGTAACAATGGATTTTCTTGTGCTCCGTTGAGTGAGATTTGGGGAATATTTTGCAATGAAATGATATGCAAAGTTATGTTGATTTGACTGTAAATTATCCCCATGTGTTTTTATTAACTTTACTACGGAACGCAAAACTATCTTGTTAGATAGATTGCAATTAACTTATGTGTGTTACATCTCATCGATTACTTTTGACAATTTTTCAATATTACAGTAGAAGTCGTACTTCTAAATTTAAAATTACGTAGTTTCTTCCTTCTCATTAAGGTTTCAAGTCCTCCGCTTATGTATTTCAAAACAAATAGCTGTGATAGCGTTATCCTACCCCTTGGGTTTAAGCAGAAGCCTACAAACCCAGTAATCAGTATTATTATATTTCATTTATAAATAATAAATAATTATTGTTGTACCTTAGTTAGTTAATTTCCCATTTATTGGGCCGCTCCTTATTCGTGTTGGTCCTAGATACCCTCATGTGGCCTATGAAATTGTTCATAAAAGTAGGCATTTAAAGCCTTTGCATTGTTGGGCCTGAAGATTTCTTAGTTATCTCGTCATCACAAGTTCCTGGACTTTTCTTTGGGTCAAGTAAGATAAGTTTAGTGGGCTTGTCTATCAGCCTAGACCCCTTATTGACTCCTCTGTATTTTCGTGATGGGTACTTATTTTTCACATCAAACTTTTTGTCAATTATTTTTTCAAATTAAACATTTTAGACATTTCAGATGACGGCTATTTAAGACTTTTAATATAGATTGTACTACGTGTGTATCATTACTTATAAATTTGTTTACCAATAGGCGACGTGACGAGATTTGACTAAATCAAAATTTAACCAACCAAAAAAAAATATTGCCCAATATATATATATAATGTCTTTATCGTTACCTTATCAATTTGTAAAGGTGATTACAACAAGTAGTTTCCTTTCAATATATGCACATGTTTGTGTGGATTAAAATCAAATTTTGTGAAATTTTGATAAAAATAAATGAAATGTATGGTTAAAAAGTTGTGAATCTCATAAAATGTATTATTAATATTAATTATTGTCTTCGACTTAAAATCAAAATATACATAAATATGTGGTTAAAATCCACAAATTCCCTTGTGAATTATGAATATCCAATAATAAAACATGTTATAATATTCGAATTGAACATTATCGCATTTTCTCCTCTTTCATTCTTGATACATCGTCAACTCAAAATCGCCATCGCCGTCGCCGCCAGCTCCTCCGATCACCTGCCTCCGGTTGGAAAATACACAATTGTAATTATAAATCCATAAAAGGCCTGGAGAAAGATTGAGCGGAAGGGTGGAGGTGAGGGTTGTGGAAATAAGGTGAACGAGGATGATAACGCGATCGAATCTTGCGGAGCAGCTGAAGGAGTATCAGATTCGATCCAAACATGACTGGGCATCTGTCTCTTTCTTTTCTTCCACCTCCAATCTCACCTCCTCTAGGTAATTTTTTAAAGAAATTTGTAACTGTATCATTTCCTTATTATTCCCGGTTATTTTTGCGTTTCCTCAATTTAGTTGATTTTTACAACAAATTGGGTTCGGTTTTTTTTTATTTTCCAATGAGGATTTACCTTTTGGTGATCTTCCGTTGCTAGATTTAGATCAATTTGGGGTTTTCAGTTGTAGGAAATTTTTTAATTAAATAGTTGAATTGCTAAATTGTTTCATTCAAGGAAATATTTCCGGACGTAATGTTATTTGAAATTGAATTTTAATATGAGTAGATATAAGAGTTGTATGTAATTAGCTGGATTGGTTCTTCTAAATTTGGTTTTGTATGGAACTGAAATTTTTTCTAAAAATGTGTACAATCTTGAAATTATGATTTTGTCTGCAGAAAATATTCCCACAGATATTAATATCACCAAATGAGTGAATAAATGGTTGAAACCAAAAATGATTGAAATGTAGTCTTGCGTGAAAATCTTCTAGTAAGAAAATAACGGGATTACACAATTCTACCTAAGGCTTATAGAGAATACTCAGCATTCGTCAAAAGAACACATCTTAGAGCACTCCAATAACATTATTACCATGAAAATATAGATAACACAATGAACATCAATTCAAAACAAGATTGGACGGTAATGAGTTACTTCCAAAGAGATAATGGAATGGGAAATCAGAAATATTTTTGTGAAGAAACCTTGTTAGGGAGTCACCCCCGTGAATTTGATGTAAATTCACGCGTTTATCCACCTTTTTCTTGTATTTCTCTCACGTCCCTTGATTATGAACTTCCTGAAGTCTATAAATAGAAATAGCTAGTGGTCACGTGACAGATTACAAAAAACAAAATCTATATATCCCCCTTTCTTTGACTGGACCATTGCAAACTCGAAACATGGTTAGACAGGTGTGATCTTTGGAAAGATAGGTTTCAATCTGAAAACTGAGATCAAAACTATCATAAATCTGCAAACAAAGGGTCATGATTTAGTAATGCTTTCTATTATGGGTCCATAAGAGAATTTATTTTGAAGGAGATGTTGCATGTAGATATGGAATCAGTTTCTAATAATATGATATAATAAATCGTAAAAAGTCACCGTGTGATTAATTCATTTTTTAAGTGTCTTGAACTTTTAATTGTTCAATTCAGGAATTTGTATGCAACTTGCATTTGAATTAAATCTTGTGTCTGTTCATCTGTTGTGATTGGCTATTACTATTTAAAAGTTGTATGATACTATTCATAAAATCTAGCTTACAAGAGTGAGATTGCCTTCTGAAATGTATGTTCTTTTACATCCCCTAACCACTAATTTCTGTTGAGTTTTATTATCCATGCTCAATTGTTTTTACACCTTTAAAAAAACTGTATCTTTTGATATGCTTTATGATGTGTCCTGACTTTACTTCTTTGTGGATGCAGGGTGGATGTTGCAATATTTGTGATATGGGAACTTTTCACATTAGCATTCCTTGTTTTCTCGGCCGTTTCCTTATATTTTAGGCATTTGAAGCTTGCTATTATTTTGTTATGTATTACCCTGCTATTACTCTTATGCATGAGAATTGCAAAGCACGTAAGACTTGCCCGGAAGAAGAAGCGAAGGATGCTTCTTCCGTTATCTATGTAGAAGCCAATAAAGTGGAAACGTTTACAAGTGAATCAAGTTTGTCTGGTAGATTATGAAATTTTACTACCGTCAAGATTCTAGTTCCATTTTCTTGGGGGTACATGTAATTTTCACTTAAAGCTAGCTGATCATTAACAGGTGTGCTTGTTCATCCATAAATTTTGATTTTGATTTTTCGGTTTGACAATTTAACCACCTTTATGTTGGTTTACTTTCTCGTATTTCTCAATCTTTTGATGAATTCATCTGGTAGGACTCCGGGTTTGGCATTTGTACCAGCATTTCATTTTTTCAACCACTTATTATTGTACGAACTTGGGTTTATTTAATTTTGATTTGAGCTCCCAATAAACATCATTCTTACGCAAAGTCATCTAAGGAAAGAACAACCAATAAATAATAATAAAAATAATATATATATATATATATATATTCTTTTTCATTTTCTTCTTAAAAAAAAAAACGGAATTTCAATCTCCCAACAAAATTATTCTTGAAACTACGATGAATTTTCACTTTCCTCTGACTTCCTACTCCATTGACGGCTTATTTAGGGCATGTATGGTATGATTATGAAATTCAATAGTTGCTTTTGGATTTATTTGTTTAATTTTATGAAAAGAATAATGATATTTATCATCGTGATAATGAAATATTGGTGATATGACGATCCATCATTTCTCACATCTCTCATCCCCTTTCTCTCATAAAAATTGAATTATCAAATTTCATTATTTCACATAGACTATCACATCACCGATAGTTTATTATCATGATGATAAATAACATTATTCACTTCTTCTAGTTAAATGAGTTTTTAGAGGAAGTTGGTTTAATGTGACTTCCATCAAAATCATTTTCGAAATATAAAGCACTTTTAAAAATTAGAATTCAAACAAAAATTAAAGTAATTTCTTTCAAAAGTTTTTCTACAAGAAGTAAAAATAAAAGACATACTAAATAGGCTTTTAGAAACTTGACTTGAGGGTCGAGTAAGACCAAAAATGGAGGAAGATCAAGCAACGAAGGAGGAAAAATGAAATGAATTATGCTATGTAGCATACTTGGTGCTAAATATCAATTTTAGTGTCTCATTAATTGATAAAGGACTAGTAGTGTTGCGTAGCATTACCAAAAATGTGATGAGGGCAACCTATAAAGATTAGAAGTATGCCCTGCGTACATGAAGTTTTTTCACAGGGACCTTACAGGCCCCTCACTGTAGCGGCGGGCCCTATCCCAATGTATTAGAATAATGCTACAGCTACAGGGACGAAAAAAAACAGGGAAGACACAAACATGTGGGCCCACTTTTTTTAATAATATTTAAATCAGGTGGGACCCACGTCCATGTGACTCTTCTGTAAAACATCTGGTATGAATAGTTCTGTACGTTCAGCATTATTCAATGTATTAATTCCAAAAAATGTGGCCCCCACCCCCCATGTGTGTAACTTGGCAGGAACATGTGAACAGGCCTTGTAAATGTAGCATTACTCTAAAGATTAAGATGTGTTTTTCATATTTGATTATTTCTTAGTCAATATTGACATTGCACTAATATATCAGTTTTTTTAGTGAATGTCGAGATCTTGCCATTTGCTAACATAGTTAATGGAGTAAAGTGACAACATTTTAATAGAAGATAATAAACCTCAAATCGATCAAGAAAGTGGTGGCGATAATAATTGAATGGGATGTGTCAGGTTTAATGTTTGATGAACTAGTCGATGAATTGAAGAAATAATATGGTCAATGACAATGTTCAAAATAAAGAAAAGATAATTGAGTTTTTTTTTTTCTTTTTTACAAGCCATTATTTAAAAGGGCCTTTTAAGAAAAATCTCCATTTTATACCCAAACCTCGCCAAACAGAAGAAGAAAAAGAAACTGAAAAAAGCTCAAATCCTCAAACGTCAAATTCAAATAATCTTTCTCTACTCTCTATTAGATTAAATAAATTTCATTTCTATTAAAATCACTGCTTGAGGATTTCTAAAGAAAATTTGGTTCCAAGAGTGGACTTTTTGCAGCATAAGATTTTGTGCATAATATTGGGCGATGAAGCAGTAAAACACGCGGCGGGAGGATGAGAAGCAAAGTCCCAGTGAATCACGATCCAACAGATAAGTTTTTGCATTTCGTGCATATTACATTAATATCACATGGAATGACTTTCTATAGAATTTCTCATGTTGCCATATAATGTTGTCATTTCGGACCTCTGGGATTGAGAATGTAACGTGAATTCCTTAAACACCTTTTCAAGTGTTTGGTCATGGTATTCCGTCAATAATGTACCTTAAGTCGATTGGTAATTTACTAAATTGTTTATCAAACAATGTGATTCTTGGAATATTAGAGTCATTCGGTTGGGGCAATTATCATATTATGATGTATTTGTCCAACTATGAAGTCGTGGAAATCAGCGTACTTTGCCAGGACCAAGTGACAACTTATAAACAGAGGAAGCCCATTTGTCTTTTAGATGGAAAATAAACAATGGTCTTAGGCCATAGCTGATAGATGCCACATTATTCTTTGAAATGGATTTTGATTGCTAAGGGCAAATGAGCTACAGATTTTGATTTTTGATTTTGTTAGGAAAAATGGTTTCTAACTATTCTTGAAAGAGTATGCTGCCAACAGAAAAAAAACCGTGATAACAAATTCATTAGATAAATGCGTGGAAAATGCAAGTATAACCTCTTAATGTTCTGGAATTGCTTGTTAGTTTGTTATGTATTTAAGTTTTCTGATGTGTTTTGTACATGCATGGCATGGCTAGGAGGAGCAATAAGCCACAACAAGGCACCACAACAAGGCACGCTGTTAAGCATGAAAGTTATGAAGTTCTCTTCATAGCGATTTTAGTACCTTTAGATGCATTAAAAATACACTATAGAAATACTTTCATGAGACATGGAACATCTTATATATGCAAACACTTATCATAAAAGTTTATAGTTGTAAATTTGAGTTTGTAATATTGTTCCATGTTTTGGTATTCATAAGCATATATTATAAAATAAAATAATGATGGATTATTCCTATTGATTTGGCATACTTTAAGTCTTATTAGGAGTTTTAGATTTTTAACATGTCCAAGGAGGTATGACTAAAGCACACATTTAATGATCACCTGGGAACAACCTTACCTCACTGTTGAAAATATCAAAGGTGAAATCAATGAGTAAGGTACTTCATCTTGTGATTTGCAAGCATGGGGAGCATATCCCATCAGGAAGAAAGTGCTCGTTACTTGCAAGATTCTAGAGATAAATGTCGAGCCTAATACTCGTAATAGATTTGTAAAAAATATTGTTGATGTTAGTTGTAGGAACATCATTGAAAAGCCTCCCTAAGTGAGTGATGGAAGTTTGGCAACTTTCTTTGAGTTTGTGGCTTTAATGTTATGATACGAGGATAAAACGTGACGGCTTTAACATATTGACTTATATGAATGCCAAGGGATTAGGAGCATTTGTGTGAAACACGTCTGGCTAGGTTATATTAAATCTGTAATTCTAAGATATGTTTACAATGCTTCTTTGGTTAGCTTTGAGCAGTTCATAGGTAGATGTTCAAGTTGAGAGACGTGCTTATTTATTCACAAGTTCCTTTGTTTGCTACAGTTTTTATTTTGTCATAGTGGGGAATTGTTGGAACAATTTCATAAGTATTATAAAGGAATTGACTGGTTCACATTTATTACGACCCAATTAGATTCACAAGTGTCATTCTTCAAGACTCTCAGGACTTAAAAGAGATCCTAAATTTTGATATTTCCCCTTACACTTCGGGGTGATTCAGGAGATGTTTTTTCAATTTTTGTTTCTAATATCAAATATATACGGGTCATACCTGTTAATAAGCCAATTCTCATAAAAGTCATAGGATGAATCATTGAATCTGCACTGTAACTCCAATAAGTCAATTATATCACTCCATTATATACAAAACATACGAAAAATGTCTTTGAATGATTGATAAATGTAACACTTCTGCTATACCCCGCAACACTGAGTTCCCATATGTAGGGAGCTCCACTCTAATAAAATTATTAATAAATAAGATAATAATCCAACACATTGAACCAGAATTTGCTACTGTTTGTGAATGCAAATATTTGCAAGTAAATTCAACCAATTAAAAGATGCATGTGCCAGTCGCACGCAATCCATTTCAAAGAAATAAATGCAAATCAAATGAGGATTACACTGGCTTCATCAGCTCATACAGGCCGTTGAGGCTCTCTTTAATTTCTGAAGCAAGACTGAACTGAGTCATTTGGTCATGGAGATAGACACCAGAGACCTTTGCCATTGTTGGAGCAAAAGGAATAAAACTTTGAATACAATCTGCTGTTTCCGGAACCAGTCCTATCTTCCTCCAGTACTTGGTCGATATATTGTGCATGTAAATCTCCCCATCTTCTCCTCTCTTTCTCAGAAGAAAAGACAGTCTTTTGCCATCAAAAAACATTGGAATACCATTCCTGTAGTCATTGTTTCTTGTGTTACTTATATTTTCAATACTATGCCTGATTTGCCACTCTTTGTTTTCATAATGATAAACAGATATGATAATTTCTTCTTGAAAAGCACTCACGAATGCAAGTGAACCTTGGACCCCACCAAACCATATGTCATATCCAAACTGCATTATAGAGGTTTTGTTACCAGGTCCCTGAATGATTCTAGCTTGGCACTTTTTTATGTCGAAGGCTAGAATATCGCCATCTTCTCTAAGCCAATGAAGTGAGCCATGTAAGTAAACAGGTTGAGTATTTCTGCTCAACTTACTTGATTTGCAAACAAATTCTAGATAGATTTCTTCCCACTTGTTTGTACCAACTGTAAATGTTGTGAATTTACACACTTGGTTCACCTGGGATTGGTCTTCTTTTACATAGACTGCTATCAATCTGATTGTAAATGAATCAGTGCTTGAATCAACAGCCAAGCCAACCGGCCCGGCAATCCAACCATCATGACTTCCCTTTGATACCAGTTGGAATTCCCCGGTAATAGGGTTGAAAACACAATAGTTCTTGTAGCTTAAAACGTGAAGGAGAAGAAGGCCACCACACGAGGCCAAGATCGGAACTTGAATGGGTAGGATTTCATAAATCTCCAACATGTCAAGAGGGTAGGGAGGGTCTAGTCGAAGTTGGTAAAAAACATTGGGAGAAGTATTCGAGAAGTGAATGAGGTTACACACTTTGTGACTTGATTTAACAAAGTGCTCATGTGCAAATCTCTGATTAGAGATGTAGGCATTGAAATTCTTGTTTAGGCTCTTGCATCTAACTGCATCTCTTGGACGGAAGCATGAGATCACCTCGAGAACTGTGTCATCATTCAAGTTGCCCATGCTTTTGTTCTGTAATGATTTTTCTATGTTTTCATGAGGGAGGGTATAAATAATGTGGGCAGGTAATCATAATCTACATTGGATCAGGGAAATCTGTTTCTATGTTTATTTTTACAACCTGGGTTCTAAATACCAGCCATCAAAATAAAATATGGTCAGGGATTTTGCAAATCTGGGAAATGATTATGACTTTAGATTATGTGAATATTTGTGTGTTAGATTGTAGAAATATGTCATAAATGTTATATTTTGTTTTCCTCCAAAGATGTAAATGTCATTTGGAAAGAAGTAATTGCCAGTTATTGCAAAGTTAAAAAAAAATTATAATCTTATACTTTTAATGCAACAATATGAATTTTTTATGATCAATTTTCAAAATTTGATACCTAAACTTAAGGGATCAACTATTCTCGCACGTAGGATTGTGAACGAATCTTAGTTGCCACAAAACACTCAAAAATCTAGATTCATAAATTTCGAACCAAGCGTAAAATGAGCTTAGACCAAGCAAGTTTGAGATCAAAATTTTAGAGGGTATATGTTTATGGCAAGGAATCATAATATACGAAGGACTCTGGAATGGAGTATGTTTACCCTTACAAATAGAAATAAGAAAGCCTATTTTGCTTAAAACATTTAATACAACCTATGATGTATGAATCTTTCGTCAATGTCGGCCTGCTGTTTAACAATTAATGTCGTTGACATTAATACCGGTGTCATAATTATTGTGCTTTACTCCAAATCATGTGCTATAATTCTAAATATTTGTGATTTATGACCATTCACACTTAATCGAGACTTCATATATTAATTATTAAGTTTATGCATTATGTTTTGCATATAGGTGAGTTAGATAGTAATAATTGCACGTATGGTGGTTGGTGACTAATTCATTTTTGTTGACTTGACTTTAACAAGTCAATATGTTAACATATGATGGAAAATGGGCTACTTTCGTTTTGGTTAATGTTTTATTATGTTACGGCTATTGTTGATTCAATATAGCAATTGGTTAATATAATAGTAAATTTGACTCGAACTCGACAATAGACAATTTATGAAGCTACCAATTTTTTTAAGAATGTTAATGTATTGGATATGTATGTTTTAGTCTAGTTGTGTATATGATATTTGTGGTAGAAGATAATTTTTATCACTATGGTGCATAACTATTTTCTTTTTCTATTTTCTTGCCCTAACTTAATACGTCTCCACGTGTTCAAAACATTCTAAAATCCTCACCAACTCCTACATCCATTTCCCCAAACTTCAAACCCAAATCTCCTCTTTATTCATTTTTGATAATTTTCTCACCTCTCTTGCAATGTTTAGTAACTTTGCACAATAGATAGTGTGCTATGGGTGATTAAAAAGGAGTCAACAAATTTTGCAAAGGTTGATTCCTTATCAACCTTTGAACTCTTGCTTAACGATATTTGATTTATGAACTTTGCTTAAAGATCTTTGATTTATGAACTTTGAGGGTTTTTTTTCTCTACCTAATACGTTTCAAGTATGTGGGGCTTTAAGCAATTTGTTTCTTTGTAGCAAAAGTTTAGATATTTTGGATTTGTACCTTTAATTTTTATTAACTCCCTCCCAAATATTTGGATATATATGCAGCACAAGGACCTTAGGACGGTTACATCCAAAAAGGCCATAATTTGTGCACATGAATTGCACTTACCCAATCTTTAAAGGCAAACTTGTCACTTAATTTAATCTAAATTAAAATTTATTAAAAAAATGAATGGAAAAGAAAAAAGAAGAAGGAAAGAAAATCGCATTGGCCATCTTCTCCACCTTACCGCACCTAAATAACTTACCACCTCCCATATGCCCCTGTATAATACTACCATCACCACCAACGACAGTGCCTCCATGAGTACATAAAAATTGATATCAAAACTATATTAAATCAAAAACACAAATTAAAAACATGAATCTAAAACCCTATACCAACTGGCTCAACCACCATTACCCAATGCAATCACACCACCATCGTTAACACCAGCATCTACTAAACCTACTTTCCTACACTTAAAAAACCTCTCATTGTCCCTTACCATGAGGCAATGCCAAACTAGGGGGATTTCCCCTTGTTAGTTCTCAAATTGTTGGTCCCCACGATTTGCGTTGCCAAATAGAGTCTAGGGTGGCTGAGGTTTAATTTGTTTGTTTTGTGTTACACATTGTAGTCGTGAACTTAGGTTTGTTGGTGACAGAGTGTGGTGTTTATGGCATTATTACACGTTTGTGGTGGTGTGTGTTGGGGCCGTGAAGGTGGAGGAAGATGAGCACATGTTGGTGGTGGTAGTAGCGACGGGCGGGCATGTTGTGGCATAGGTCTGCATTGGGTTGGGATGTTATGGGATTTTTCAATTTTCAATCTTTGTTACATTTTTTAATATCAATAGTTATTTATTTTTACTAGAAATGATGTCATTTTCTATTTGCCATTTCAAAATTTAAGCAAGTGCACTTCACATGCTTTACTAATGTTCTTTTGGACGGTATGCATCCAAAAGTCTTTGTGTTGCATATTTTACCAAGCATTTGGGATGGGCATGCCAAATATAAGAGGTTTGGGACCTCATTGCACTTGTTGAAAAAGTTTAGGACTGCGATCGCAATTTTCCCTGTTGGATTCAAACCTTATTTTTAAAATGTGTAAGAGACCTCATTTACTTGACTAAGAATAAATTCTTGGTCGATCGAATAAATAGAAACCGAAGCCTTTTCACCTATTTCGTTTTTTTTTTCCTTTTAGAAAGTACTGCTTATGCGAAGAGTAGAATAATTACTTTTCACGGGAATAATAAAGCTAAATTTTAATTTTGGCATATTTAGAACCTGGAACCTTAATTAGTGATATTATGTTAAAGTGGCAGTTTTTGAGGTTCCAAATGAGTTTTAAATGTTAGATTAACTTAGGTAATGGAGATCTAAGTAGACCTAAATAATAATTGATCTGTGAAAAAATGAAAGTTGATGGATTATATCTTTGTGCTATAATTATTGTTACCTCGATTTATATGATTGTGTTGAACAGGAGATTTGACTAGTTAAGGCTTCAAGAACTGTTTTGCTTATATTGTCTCATTTTATAGCCAAGGTAAGTAAAGATTCTCGAAGGCAAGACTTGGTACAATGTGAATGAGGTGACTCCTCGTGCATGTTTTTCATACAATTAAGGAAACGTATTTGTTTTCTAAGTATTGATATGTGATATCTGAGTTATATGCAATATGGGTTGGGGAATATGAATGATATATTATTTATTTCATATTTGTGAGAGATGGGAGATTCTGATGCATTGTGAATATTCAAGTGATGTGCTTGGTCCTTTTGGAAGATGTCTTATTTATCCACCACTAGGTCACTGAATGCATTGAGTTGTGTATTATATTTAATTCCACGGGCGTGTGGATTATTAGTCCACAAACCATGAGTGATGCACTGATGCGGTGATATCTACTATTCCATGAGGCACATGGATCATTAGTCCACCTTATGATTTGATTTGACCACAATGATATAGTTGTGGGAATGTCTAGTAGCAGGATAAAAGACACAATTATAAAGGAATAAAATATACAAAAAAGATTAGTGCATGATGACTTTGGTACAAAAATTTCTTTTATTTGCTTGAAATGTCTTCATAGCATATTTTAATCATTCCAACCATGTACATGGATTATGCATTCGTACCGTTATTTATTGAGTTCTAGCTCACCTAGTCTTGGTTTGTAGTTGAGTCTGGTGGGAAAGATGTCTGTGGAAGCATAGTGGTTACCATACTTCAGCCTTCAGGGGATTTCAATGCTTGGTGTACATGAGTAGAACCTGCTGGGAATTCTTTTGTAGGTCTGTCCATGTTATTCTGCATAATCATTTTGGTACAAATATACAAGGAAAACTGTATATGGTTTCATTTCATTGAATTTGTTGTCAGATATTGAAGTTTAAATTTGTGAAGTTTCCGTAACTTGTTGAACATGATGCCTCTTTCCTTGTAAACAGGCGACACACGTGACATGTGGTCCATGTCTTTCTTACACTTGTATTATCAAAACAAGCTTTTATTTTATATAGCACATGGTGTTCTTTTGAGATATAATGCCTTGTATATTGGTATGAAAGATTTTCTGTTGTGGATATTTTGTGTTCAGAATCTAAAGTCTGCAGCATCCTTAATAGATACGTCATCTATAATGATGTCATTTGTTTTGTCTGCTTCATTGCAAATTTTCTTGGTTCTGATGATTAATGTTTTAATCATAATTTGACCTTTATGTTCTGATGAATGATTAAAATATTCATAATGTTATGTAGGATTTAACAATGCATCTTGCCGTCTAATTTTCAGCACATATATGCCATTCTTTTCCGACCTACCTGTATACAACTTACCCTCTGAGTCTATCTTCTCTTGTTTCAGACCATGGATAAAAAGAGACTTAGTTTTGTGATGGAGGATGGCTGTGTATTTTGCTTTAGTGAAAGAGTCTTGGAAACCTGAGTGTTCTTTGGTTTCTAGAAAATTGGAAGGATGAATTTAGGAAGTTGGCTAAAAGAGATTCAAATAAAGAGTATGTCTAATCTGAATTTTGTGTGTTTACAAGAACAGTTGGTGCCAGCTATTCACCCTATGCTTGCCTCATTGAAGCACCTCTCAGTTAAGGTTCTGAATGGCCAGCTGAGACTAGTGAACTCTCTCGCTTGCCATGTAACAACGCCAATGGTCAGATAGGCACCGGTGCTTCTACGAAAGCCCTTTTATTGGGAAAGCCTAGGAAGTAAGAGAAAAGGCAAATGAAGGAACATGTAATTACTATGAGACATCTACTGAATTGGAGGAACTTTGGAGTTCTAATATACAGTCATGGTTAATTCAGAAGTTATGGATTCAATAGATCAAGGTTCTACTGTTTCTCATTATATAAGTATTTGGAACAATGAGGGAAGGTCCAGCTCTCAAAACTTGCAAAAGAATTGGTGTCATCAAGTGCGGATTGTTCTTTCGGTTGATGCTTTAGTTTATATTGTGTTATTCCTAGTTTGGTTAGGTTCTTCAGCATTCATTTTCAATCTTTATTTCCTATAATCCATTTCCATTCGTATTTCCATTTGAAAGGTTGTATGTCTCATTTTGTTGGTACGTTGCAAAGTGATTTAATATGAATGTTAATTCTACATCAATTTTATGGCTTATTGGATGATGGTTACATTTTCTCCTGTAAACCCTAGTATTATCAATGTTATGCGTCATTGTTTAGTTACATGTCGTGTATACTACTTTTGATCCCTCGTGCTTTCTAACGTGATTGTGGATTGTTACTGTTCATGTGGCAGAGCACGGCCACTAGGTAAGCAATTGCTAGCAAGGAAAATGCTAAATGTACACGGGAGTGTCCCCTCACAAGAGGAGGGGGGGGGGGGGGGGGAGGGGGGCGTGTACACGGGAGTGTACATGTAGCAAATCCCTTGCTAGCAATCAGAACAATCAATCATGTACCATTGAAAACTAAATTTTGCAATTTCTTCCATTATTAAAGAAGATAAGTGTGCGATTTTATCTTGTAATTTTTTTTATCATAAGGAATTACTACAACAGTAGTTGATGTAATCTTACATTGTGGCCAACTTCTATAAATTTGGTATGCCTTTATCTTTTTTTAGTTAATTAATTGCTCTCGATAAAATAGAATTAGGGTGAACCATATTGGCTGAAGTTTTGAATGATTGTTACTTAATCATATTCATCGGCCATCTACCTCAATTTAATAGACAATTAAATTTAGATTTTAATTCAAAATCATATAATATCTTTTCCATTTTACTAATAATCTTCTTGATTTTTTACTTAAATTTTCAGGTCAATTTATCCATTTTTTTTCAATTTTTTTTTTATAATTATTTGCTATATTTTATTGATAATTGTGTTGTATTGTTCTAATTTGTGCTAAGCTCTCCTAAATTTTTAGCTTAACATATTTTTTATTTGCGTCTCAATTTCCTAGTTGTGTCACTAAATTTATAATATATAGATTTCTAAATAAAATTCATGCATTCGTCAATATAATTTTATGTATAAAAAAAAGAACAAGACAAACTAATCCAAAGAACCAATCTTTGTGATTCAAAAATAAGAAAAAAAAAATAACTTATTTAAATATATTTAGAAAGAAAAAGTTACTTAATAATAACTCAACTTATTTTTAATCCTTGCCAAACAAGAATAAAACTATTTTCCATAATATTCCCTTTACGATGTTGAGGCCATATTTTCTCCTTAACTAAATTCCTACTAACACTCTCATTAACAGGTTCTTGAATGGCGCCAAATCTCTATACCTATTCTTCAACTGTCAATTCTTCCGTACCATCCCGGTTCAGATCCTCTATTTCAAAGCCCCCCGGAACCGGCTTTTCCTTTTTCGGAAGCCAACTCCATCATTCATCCTGCCATTGTCATTATCATAATCTGAATTTCTTCCTTTTCTAGTTAGAAATTGAAATAAAAAAGTGGGTTTTGCTTATATATGATTTTCTTACTAGATTGTATATATAATATATAGATACAAAGAAAAATGGCGGGAGGAGGAGGAGGATTGAGACATGCAAGGGAGCTAGATCAGACACCAACATGGGCAGTTGCATTAGTTTCGGCTGTGATCATTATCATTTCTATACTATTGGAAAAAACTCTTCATAAAGTTGGAGCGGTAATTCTGAATAATTCTCTATTTTTTTCTGCTCTGTAAATAATAAAAAATTTGACCCTTTTGATGTTAAATGGAAATTTTGGAGAAAAAACATGTTCTAATTGAATTTTTTTTTTTGGGAGAAATATGATTAATTTTGATCTTTTTCCTTGAAAGAATGGATCGGGATCATATGGGACAGTGAAATTTAAAGAAATTTTTTGAGAATTAGCTTGTTCAACCCAAAAATTTAAGCATTACGATATAGGAAACAAAAATGTTGATTCGTTTTCATTTTTTTCATTGCTATGTTTTATTTATGGTGTGAACGAAGGAGGGTCTTGGGAGTTTTTTCACTGATTAGATGTGATTTGTCGTCTCTTTAATAGTTTAGCTTTTAGACGAGTTGGTTGAATTTAGTAAGGTCATTTTACAATAGATTTCCACATAGGTCCAGTCATAGTTTTCACTAGGTGTGTGCTATTGGCAATTTGGTTTAGCGAAAATTGTATATGTAAAATTTCTACTATGGCTTTCTTTTTCATCCCTATTGAATTTATTTTTTTCCAGACATTTGAAAAAAGAAAGAAGAAAGCATTGGTTGAAGCTCTAGAGAAAATTAAAGGGGGTAAGAGCTCAATCATCCTTGCTGGTGTTTTTACAAGTTATTACACTAAGAGCATGTTTGGTGGCGAGTATTGGACATGACAATACTAAACATCATAAATGAAAGAAAAAGATAAAACTTTCATTATGGTGTCCTAGTGCTACATGCCAAACATGCATTAAGCGTCCTTTACATCGATTACTGATTTCCCTTTCTTTTCTCAATTCACGATTTCAGAGCTTATGGTTCTAGGCTTCATTTCCCTACTTTTGACCTTTGGGCAGAACTACATTGCCCAAGTCTGTATTCCCGAACATGTTGGAGACACTATGTTGCCATGCCCCAAGCAAGGACATTCTAAAGAACCACCTGCACATAAGAGTGAGTCACATAGAAGGCTCTTATGGTATGACCATAGAATTTTGGCAGCAGATAGTTCGGCCAAAGAATGCAAGAAAGTAAGAATTCATTAATTTGCCAAAGTCAAATTTTACATTTGATCTGCTTGGGATGCCGCAAAAAACTTTAGTGTTTTTGGCTCTTCCTGTATGTGTGGGGTGACTTTGTTTATTTAATGCTTTTGCCCTTTCTGTTGGATTGTACGCTTTTCTTAAGCTGCCTATCATGTGGGTATATTGGGTATTTGTACACGTATCAGGTTGCTCTAATACTCCTAGTATATAAAAGATTTACTAGGGGCCATTTTTGTTGAAGATATATAGACTAAGAGGCATGAGATCACCATTGTAATTCTCCTTCTTGATATTGAAATTTACTGTAGCGAGTGGACATAGCTCTCACATTAAGGGCATAATGTTTGTTCTGATTTCATTTTGCTTATTATCGCTCTTGTGACTGGGTTAGGTCTAAATCCCTAAAAATTTTGAATGCGAAATATTTAAAATATTCTTGTGACTGCCTCAGCATTAGTGAAACACCTATCTTTTGTATACTCCATGATCATTTCAAACAAATGTGTTTTTTAATGTAATAGGGATATGTGCCACTTATATCCATCAATGGACTGCATCAACTACACATCTTCATATTCTTTTTGGCCATATTCCATGTCATTTATAGTGCAATAACGATGATGCTGGGAAGATTGAAGGTAACATTTATTCAAGTACTTCATAATATCCTAAAGGTTTCAAATTTTGGTCTTGATTTCTTGCCTAATCTGGAGACATCTTTCTCTTGTGGTCAATGAATTTGGCCTTATTTGTATTCTGGTTTCTTTTTGTTTGAAACAACGGTGCAGATTCGTGGATGGAAACATTGGGAAAGAGAATTTGCTAATGACTATGAAATATCAAATGGTATTTTTTCCTGAGAACTAAATATAACGATTTTTGTTTTGAATACACGTTTCCTCGTACATGCTTGTACTATCGAGTTGATTTTCACTTTGTTTCTAAAATCTGTGTCTGTATTATGCAGATCCTTCTAGATTCAGGCTTACACATCAGACATCTTTCGTGAGAGACCATACCAGTTTCTGGACGAGAACCCCCGTCCTGTTCTACACTGTAAGAATAACAATGAGTAAACTGTTGGTATTTGATTGATTATTATATAAATGTGAAACAGGCAATTGTTTTAATGCATCATCTCAGATTTTATTAACTGGTATGCGAATGCAGTTTAATTTTACTAGGTGTGAAGAATTAACTGAACTCAACCATTTCAGGTTTGCTTTTTCCGGCAATTTTTTAGGTCTGTTACTAGAGCTGACTACTTGGCAATGAGACATGGCTTCATCTCAGTATGTTCTTCAAAAGAAATGTTCGTGTAATGTTAGATATTTTATCCAAAATATTAATACTTCTTATTGAATGTGAAATGTCTATAGGTTCATTTAGCCCCTGGAAGTAAGTTTAATTTTCAGAAATACATCAAAAGGTCATTGGAAGACGACTTTAAAGTTGTTGTCGGAATCAAGTATGCTTTATTTCCTCTTTATATTTGTTATTTCCTCGGTAGAATATAAAGCACCAAATATTACTTGTCTCACTTGATATCTTGGTGTTTCTTTCAGTCCAGTGCTATGGTTATCTGCCGTGGTCTATCTGCTTCTCAATGTTTCAGGATGGCAAACTATGTTTTGGCTGTCAATAATGCCCCTAATAGTAAGCTTTTCTTGTTATAATATTATTTCTGTCCTTTCTATCAGTTTCAACTAGATTTAAAAGCTAACTACTGGGTTGGTTAAAGATAATGTTAGCAGTTGGTTCAAAGCTCCAAGCAATCATAACTCAAATGGCTGTTGAAATCCAAGAAAGACATGCCGTTGTTCAAGGCATACCTCTTGTCCAAGTCTCCGACGGACATTTTTGGTTTAGCTGGCCTAAATTAGTTCTTCATCTTATCCATTTCACACTCTTTCAGGTTGAGTCTCTACCTTATCATTCTGTTTTCCTTTTCTGTACATTGCAGCATTCTCTATTTTCTGCAAATGATGGATATTTTTACTGTTTGGCACCATGTGTTCCAAGGGCATTCAACTAAGTAGGACTGGCTTGGACTATACAGTGCTACAAAATTTAGCTTCTTTTTCTTCCTAATGGTGTTTTGTAATGTCAAATCAACCTTACCAGACACACACAAATGTTTCATGCACATCCCATCAAAATATTTCTTGTATTATTTCAGTATGATAGTACTTTCAACTATAAATTGCATTTATATTTGTAGTGCCACTTTTCGGGTGCAAATTTTCTGATCAGCTTTCTTTTTTCCCCTCTTATCTTTGTCCAGAATGCATTCGATATAACATATTTCATCTGGATATCGGTAAGGAATCTCTTTTCCCTGTATTCCTTTACGTCTACTAAGCATAAAGTACTCTGTACTCGAGGGATGAAATACTTTTTTGTATTGCAGTATGAATTCGGGCTGTATTCTTGCTTCCACGACAGCATATTTTTGGCCTTGCTCAGAGTTGGTCTCGGGTAATTATTGAGCTGTTTTCTCGTTAGTCCATATTCTGAAGGTTGTTCACCTGTTGAATGAAGAAATGAAGTAGTGGAGATTCTTGAATTTGTATCATAAATTTTTGAAAAGGATATGAATGGGAATAAGCTCATTCTCCTTTTAAATTTGCAGGCTAGGAGTACAGTTTTTATGCAGTTATATTACGCTTCCACTTTATGCACTCGTGACACAGGTAATTCTCCTCGACGATCCTTTTTTTTTTTTCATTTCTCTGAGGTAGTTTTTGCTCAAGAGCAATTACTTTTACTCAAGTCAGTCGAAAGAATCGTGTTCTCAAGTTTTCGTTCCTGCGGTGTATTTTCAGATGGGATCAAACATGAAAAAGACTATTTTTGATGAACATACTTCCAAGGCATTAATGAGCTGGCATAAGCATGCAAAGAAGAACAAAGAGCGTCCTCCAACCCAAACATTAGAAGGGAGCCCAAGAGATTCAGTGAGCTCTTATTTTCATCCCAATGGTGGGGACGACGCTCGATCGAGTATTGAGATGATAGGTGCAGAAGCACTTTCTTCTAGAACGACAGCCAACATCAATGCCAGTGTAGACATTTCTAGAGAAAATTGCAATAATAATCAATTTGCGAATAGAGATTTGTTAATAGGTCTGTGATCAATATTGCAAAGTGTATAGAGTATGATGTGAATTATTTTACGCTTTATTTGTTCTACTAGTGTATAAACACTTCAATTTACTAAAAACTAATTATTTATCGATTTAATATATTAAGAAATAATTTAAACTGAACTTCTCATTTGTTCATTACCAAACAATTTTTTTCATACATTATTTGAATTATTTTTGTCCACATTTACCTGAGAAATAAATCATCATGGGTACTTGACATGCATTGCATGTCCATCAAACTAGTATGTAAGATTTATTTTATTATTATTTTTTTTTTTCTTGAAGAATTGAAGTGAGGTTTCTGCATGATTATTTGATTGTGAGAGGGTTTTGCTTAAAAATTGAAATCTCAGGGCAATTTCTAGTTTAGCTGAGACATGTGCCATGGGCCCCACCCACTATTCAATTTCAAATCAGTAGTGAACCCTCGCCATTCCCCGCTCTTCCTGGCTAGTGACCTTTTTATTTTTTTAATGGATAATTGGTACATCTCTATCTTTCATTATTATTGTGAAAAAATATTTCTATATTTTATTTTTGACATTTTCACTTTTAATTACACATTTGATTGCTCAAAAGTCAAAACATCCTTTTCATCTAGTTTCTTAATAAAAAATTTTGAAATGACGAATATACCCTTATTTAAATAAAACAAAAAGAAAATAACAATAAAGAACTAATTGCAACTATAGTTCCAATTTTTTAAAAAAGTTCAAACGAGTCCCAAACAATCTATTAAAAAATTAAAAATAATAAAAAATAATAATCTATTTCCTCCTTTCACCTTCTGCTTCTCCCTCTCCTTCACCACCACGGCTACTTACTTTTTTCCCCGTCCAATCCCACTTTTTGTTCCTTCAAATATGTTCAATTTCCCTTTGGCCCACGACCACATCCTTCTAATTTAGGTAAAACAGCCTATTGACAACTAATTTTCAAAATCTCCCTCTCTCTCACTTGAACCAGCATGCAGTGTGCTAATTTTCACAATTGCGTGCTTGTTCGTGTGAGATAAAGAAAGAATTTGAAAATTAGCTGTTCGTAGGCTGTTTCACCTGAATTAGAAGGATGGATGCAAGGGTGAGGAAAACGGAAATTGAACAAATTTGAGGGAGAAAAGTGGGATTGGATGAGGAAAAAGGTTGGTGGTGGTGGTGGAGGGGCATAAGGATGTGGAAGAAGAAGAAGAAGAAAGAAAGATTTTTTTCCCCTAATTTTTTAATAATTTGTTTGGAACTCATCTAAATTTTATTTATTTTTTTTTTTTGGTGAAAAAAATGGAACTATGATTGCAATTAGTTCTATATTTTTCTTTTATTTTCGTTTCATTTAAATATGATGGTATATTCGTCATTTTCAACTTTTTTTTTCCTTTTGAGAAATTGTATTAAATGATGTTTTGTGCAATTAAGGGTGAAAATGTTTTAAAAAATGAAATATATGAACGTTACACAATAATAGTGAAAGATAGGGACGTGCTAATTACCCCATTCTATATTCATTTGGATTTATTAAATTTGATGAATTATTAAATTTAATTGTTTAAATTACTTATTAAAATAAGTAAATTCACTATATTTAATAGGTGGCAAGTTTTGAAAAATTGAAATACACCCACACACACACTCAACAAATTTGAAATGAGGTCATTATAAAACATTTTACAAAGTTGTGAAAATTTGTAGGGAAAAATTTAAAAAAATTATTATATATTGTGTTATTGTGTTGTTTGAATTATATTTTATTTGCGTAGTTTAATCTTGCCCCATTGAAATCAATTTTTGACTCCGTCGTTGATTATTGATTATCTTTTAGTTAGACATCTACTACAAGTAATACACCGTTGATCTGTACATAAAAATTGAAACGAGAAGGCTTGATTTTTATTGAACTTAGAAATCACGAATTAAATCTGAGGTACATCAAGGAATCGTTGATACGATAAATACAGAAGGATGATGAGAGATTAAAGGTTGAAAAGGAATAGTTCTATTGACTTTTGTTGTTGGAGGCCCGAGTGAAATGCAGCATTGGTGTGATGATGTAATAAATCTAGCATCATGAAATATTGATGGTAAATTTATGGATTAAAGATAAAGTTGTAAAGAATGAGATAGCTGAAAAGGTTGTTGCTTATGTATATTCATTGAACTTAAAGAAACAGGTCTTCTCCGTGCTCAAAAGTCGACAATGTTAAAAGTTGTTACAAAATAACTAATGATAACAAGTATATTCGTGTAGAAATTAGTGATAAATATACTAATTTTCTCTTTATGAGTTCAATGTTATTGTCCAACACACTTTTGACTTCTTAAATTTTTTACTATTTCAATGACCCCAAATAATCCCCATTCTAATCTTTTTAAGTTCATATTTGTTTGTTGATGGTGATAAAGAGCTCTTACAAGAATAATATCAAATATGTTCAACAAATTATTGAAATTGTCAATAATTTATAATCTAAAATATAATAAGATAATTTGAGTTGTCTTTACTAACTTTTATTAGAAAGAAGATACAAATTATAAATTTTCAATGTATACATAAAATGTGATATGCACATACAAAAACTAGTACAATTAAGAAGTTATAATACTATTTTGCTCTTCGTCTACCAACATATTTCAAACTATATAACTAGAGATGTCAATGGATTGGATTTTGATCCGAATCCGACAAAATTAATTAGAGATGGATTTAGGGTCTCGGTCCGATAACCTGATCAAGATCTGAATCCGATGATCCGTTAACTAATTGATCAAATATGGATACAGGTAATCCGATCTGATAACAATCCGATTCGATTTGTTATAAATAATTGAGTGGGTAAATATTTTTGTGGCATATTATTTGTCACTAAAATAAATAAATAAAAAAATAAAAAATTTTAAAATAAAAAAGTAATCAAATTCAAAAAAAAAAAAAGTTGAAAAATTTTTAATTATTAAATCTGTTTAAGAATTGAAAAATTTGAAAAAAAAAAAGTTGGTTTCAACCAATATTTTAAAAATTGACCCTGGCATCTACCCGGAAAAGGAAGAGGGTCAAGGTCAAAAAATCGAGTTGAGATCGAATCGGTATCGAACTGGCTATCAAATTGAATAAATAACTATACACATATGTACAATATTATAAAAACAATAGATTTTAATACACATATATGTAAAATATTATAAAAACAATATATTTTTTTAATTTTAGTTTACTAATTTAAAGTAAATAAATATCTATATTTTTCCTAATTAAATTTATTATTGTAATTTATTTACAACTTCAAAAACTAATAATTAATATTTAACAAATAATTTGATTTGTCAATTGAAATAATGAAATAAAATATTTATAGTTATAATTGATATTCAATTTTACCTTATCCTACATCGAATATTAATAGAAAACTAGAAGATCATCTCTCCTTTAAAAATGAACATCATGATGATAGAAGTCACTATTCGACTTGCTAGTAAAAACATGTGGGCCCACTGCCCACCTTTTTAAAGGTGCGCACGTGACAAGGAAGGGTCCACGAGAGCTGACTTAAGTAATTAGTATTTCCCTTTCTCTGTCTATGAGCCAATTTGAGGCTATACAAAATATGTCGAGTTGAGCACATATGATAATAAGGATTTTTACACGCGACTACATAAATCAGTTCAAGCTAACCACAAGCCGACATACTATTACAAATTGATAAGGACTTAACAAATGACAACAACGTGACCATGCTATCAATATGACATTTTTCGACATTTGATACCGACTACACCTATCAAGTCTTATCTAGTAAGCTCCTATTTGATAATCATTAAATTATAATTTATTTTTTCAATTTCATTTTTAATCACACATTTTCAAAATAAAATAGGAATAATTGCAGCAAAAGTCCCAAACTTTTAAAACACTGGCAGACTTTTCCCGAACCTTTGATTTATTGTAGTCGTCACCCCTAATATTTTGAAACGTTACTGGTGAAGCCATTTTGGACAGTTTTCATCCAAAATACCGTCATTGACCCAAAAAATTGATTTTGACCACATTTTAATCAGTTTTAAAAGTTCAAAATGATAACTATCTATTGATCACATTATAATAAGCAAAAAAATTAAAAAGAAAAGAAAAGTCAAATCTCTGTTTGGAGGGGCGAGACGGAGAATTTGGATATGGTGGTGTAGAAGCTATGTACCCAACTTCTAATAATACCCTAATAAAAAAATTATGTATTTCAACCTCAAATCATTCCTATAGCCAAATTTCACCCAATAAAATTTCTAAAGTTTCCAATCTTTACTAATCAAACAATAAATAAACTTCATCCACTCATAGAAATTATAAAAAATTCGTATCCAAAGACCAAATCACTTTCTAAAATCCCAAATTCTGCACACATCAAGAAACGGCAAAAAGAATTCCAACTTTCAGTTTAACGAAATGGAAGCCAAGTTAACGAGAACTTAACCAAATTCAAGATCTCTTATTAATAAAAGTGATGAGAAAATCCCAAATTGAGCACACTCAAAAATCGTATATTGGTATTAGCAGAATGCGGATTCACAATTTTATTGTAAAACTTAAAAGGTCCTAAACATTCAATTTTGAAGCCAGTATAGTCTCAATGAGTAAATGGGCAAAGAAGGAAAAGAAGAAGAAGCATGTTGCTGCCCATGGAGTTTAATGCTTGGAAGTAGGAGAAGAGAACAAGTGGTTTTGGTTTAGGGTTTCGTTCGGGGAATGGTAGACTTTTTTTTTAATTATTATAATATGATTAATAAATAGTTACCATTTTGCCCTTTTAAAATTGATTAAAATGTGGTCAAAATCATTTTTTGGATCAATTGACAGTATTTTATATGAAAATCGCCCAAAATGGTCTAATCTGCAACGTTTCAAAAGGTTAGGGTGACAGCTGCAATAAATCGAAGATTTGGGAAAAGTCTGCCAATGTTTTAAAGGTTTGGAATTTTTGCTGAAATTATTCCAATAAAATATTTTACACGCAAATTTAAAGTTTTTTTAAATACATATCCTCAAAAAAAATTATTATTTCAAAACTTTTTTTTCCTTTAAAAAAAATATTATTTTAATAGAGTGCTCTTGTGGAAATTATTTTTAAAAAAAAAATCTAAGAAAATTGCTCATTTAGGAAGCAAAACTAAAAGAAAAAGGAAAAGCCATCCAAACGGCCCATAATAAAACTTTAAAAGGATAAGTTTGTAAATTTTGGAAGTACGTGGGTATGTAGTGTCATTATCGATCTTGTATTTGTCCTTTTCCTCGTTTATTAAAACCAGAAATTTGCAAGCTTTATACACAGTAGAAAAAAACCACAAATCCTTTTATTCCGTTCATGCCTCTCCGTTTTCGTTTCCTTGGCGGCGTAAATGCGTCGCCGCCGCAAGCACTTCCGTCCAAGGAGTCACCTCCACCAATCGAGTCCCTCAACTCAGACTACATAATCATACTTGCGGCTCTGCTCTGCGCAGTAATCTGCGTTCTTGGCCTTGCCATCGTGGTCCGCTGCGACTGGATCCGACGCATCACTAGCAGAGTCGCCGCCTCCCTGCCAGCCGCATCCACGCCTGCCAACAAAGGACTCAAAAAGAAGGTCCTGAAGTCCATACCGAAGCTAATCTACGGCGAGGATGAGGAAGCCAAGAAGTTCTCTGACTGCGCCATTTGCCTGGCGGAGTTCGCCGCTGGAGAAGAGGTCCGCGTGCTTCCACAGTGTGGCCATGGCTTCCATGTCGGATGCGTTGACACTTGGCTCGGCTCCCACTCCTCCTGCCCCTCTTGCCGCCAGATTTTGGCCGTCAGCAGGTGTCAGAAATGCGGAAATTTGCCGGCCGCCACCTCCTCCTCCTCCGCCTCAACCAACTACAGAGCTCAGCCTCAGCCAGAGCCAGCATCCAGACCAATAGACCATTTTACTACGGTTTTCCTTTAAATCAAATTGTAATTACCTTAATTATTCAAACTTTATACAATAGCAGGTTCCATGGATGAATTAATTAAGGATTAGCAGAAGAAGATGAAGATCAATTCCTGTTCTTTATGTAGATAAAAAAACAAAAAACCAATTACTTTATTTTCTTTCCTTCCTTTTCTCCTAAACCCTAATTCTAATCTCTTTTCATAAATTTCTGTTTGAGTTACGTTAGATCACTTTAATTTTTCCAAGAAATAAGTAAATAATTGCATAATGAGATTGCTCGTTGTGGACTTTTATTGTCGAGTGACTTTTGTAATGTAGAAACTTGTGGGGGTCCGAAAATGTGCGTAGCATATTGCAATATAAGCTTAGTTCAGTCTTCCCACATGTGACACGGTAGAAAGAGATCGGCTACTTTTGTACTCGTGCAATAATTTTGGTGACACACCCCTATCCTTGTCCCTGCAGGCAGTTAGCGCCCTCGTCCTTGTCCCGATCATTGAGCCGGGACAAGGGCTCATAATTTTAACTCTTTAACTTTTATAGATAAAAAAAGGTCAACTTTCAAACATGATCAAACAAGCGATTTTGCAAGTGTATAATGTGTATGGTGTGCACGTCCACATTTAGGTTAGGGCGGTAGATTAGTGTTTATCTTTAAGAAAAAAAAAGGAAAGAAACAATACAGGTTTTTGACAGTTAATTACATTAATCAACATTTTTTGTCAATAATATGTTAATCGTACGTTTGGCAAATACTCAAATTATTTTATATAGTGAGATTACTAAGTGCTATTTGCTTATTTATCACTTATTTTTATTTATTTTATATATTAAACCATTGTCAAACGTATGTTAGTCGGCATATCTTCAAATATGAGTCTCTTGATGGAAGAAATTTCCCAATTAAATTTGATTGTTGATACAATTTTTATTTTAGGGCTTGTTTGAGCTCCCTTTGTATAAAATGCATTTTGAAATAGTAGATTGATAGTGTATGGTTAAGAATTAAGGAAAAAAAAATTAGATTTGCATGTAATATTATTTTATTGAAAAATGTGTGGTAGAAAAGAATAGAGAGAAAAATGTATTTAAAAAAAAAAAAGGACCAAATAAGGGCGTAATGTTCATAATATTTTAATTTATGTTTATAATATTTTTATGATTTATATTTAGTCATATACGGTATCGTACATTAAGTCCCTGTTTGTTTCCCTCTAAAACAAAATTATTTAATTTTCATACTCATTTTCAACTACACATTTACACAATAAAATATTTTACACGTAAACTCAAAACTTTTACATACTTATTAACCAAACATTCTCCAAAAAATCACAATGTAAAACTCACTTTTGCTGAAAATAATGACCATCAAATATGAACTAAATATCAATACACCGCTCTAATAAATAATTACCATAAATATGCTCTACTTTTGTCATGTCTGTATTTATGCTCGGGATCTTTAACATGTTTACGGCTTTCATTTTCACACCCTACAAAAGCTTTAAAAGTTTTAAAGGCATCAAACAGATTTCTTGAGGTGACTTTAATGTTTTCTTTCTAGTTTTCGCGTAGAATTTAATCCAACAAGACATGTACATAAACGAATAAACTATAGGAATATCGCAATAATGAAATTTATATAAATATCATATAGAGTTATTGCACTTGTTAACCTTTTTTATCCCGGAAACAAAAAGTATAACCAAGATTGTCCAAAGCATAATATATCTTTACGATGTACCACTTGATAAGGGATTCAGAAAAGTGGTTGAAAGGTATTATACGAATTTAAAATTATTTCCATTTCTATACAAGAGACAAAGTTTTGGTATATCAAACATTTGAATTAAATTTGTTATTTTTCAATGAATTAATATGATACGTCATCACCAATACTCAGAATATAAGTCTCGATGCTCATCATTCGTTTCTAAATGTATTTATTGAAAATTTAAGATTAAATAATTTTATCTTTACGTTACAAGAGAGGTGACACAACCATAGTTGGTAAACCACCAACAAGAGCGCCCCAAATTTAAAAAATGCCAAAGATATCATTAAATATATGCTAAATGTCATCGTGTGAAGGAACCTTCCAGTAAGACAACTACCCACTTTTTCTTTTTTTTCCTGAATTTCCCTAACTCGTCGTTGACCAATTTAGATAACTTTTAGTCCAACTTAATGGTACTATAATTTATTACACACCATTTTCTTGGCTGATGGACCAATTGAGGTAAGTATAGTCCAACTTAATGGTACTATAATTTATTATATCACCATATCTTATTCCCTTTCAATGAGAGCCACCCAACAAATTAAGATGGAAGACCAAGAAAAAGGGCCACCATAACACAATACATTGTCGCCACGTGTGTATAATATCTCAATAATGGGTAATTAATAAATGGTAATTAACATTAAGAATATTGATTTATAATACCAACTATAATGTGTACCATAGAGAGCCCGATTGTTTTGGATTAAAATTTGATTTTAATCTAAGTTAAAGTCAAACAATTAATATTAATCATATCTTTCATGGGTCCCACAACTTTTCAATCACACATTTTAAAATTTTCTATCACAATCTACTAAAAATATAATTTCAACCCCTTCAAAACACACTTTGAACTTTCTTTGTATCGATTTTTGACCAAAAAATGCTAAAATAATCTTGGTAACTAAAGAAATGCATGTTCACTTAATTCTTGATGATTAGTATCACTCCTAGAGAGTTGTGGATTGAAGATTTAAAGATAAAAGATACTATATTCAATATTGCAATAAATTTTCATGTATAAAATTCTAAAATAAGAATAAATTGAGTGTACGTTACAAGCTACGTATATTCAGATTTTAGATGATATGGCCATTTAATGGCGTATGCAACGCACAAAGAAGATGATGAAATTAGTGGTAGAGACTACGTTGGACGTGTGATAAAAGCACGCGTTGTGAAATGAACAGGAGATAATTGGCGATGTGATAAAATCGTGCTTTATGAATAGCATATAGAGGATTTTTTTCAGGTCCCACATATTTTTCTTACCCAATATCTCTAACTCCATAAAATGAGCATGTTTGTTGAGTGCCTTTGGTTCTGTTACTACTCACACAATAAGCGTGTTGCTTTTATTACCTGCGGCACAAATCTTGTGCGGTCATAGATAGTTCTTACCAATTTACAAGGGAACTTTGCCACGTGCCAACTCTAAGTGTAGTAGTGAAATTAACTTTCATGTTCTATGTAACTTAAAACCCTGTGAAACCATAGATAATTTTGTTGTTTCACAAGGGAACTTTGCCATGACGAAACTCTTCGGTGTGTGTTGAGAGGATCCATTTTTTATGTTCTACGTAACATATAACCTCGTGGAACCATAGATAAATTTGCATACTTACAAGAAAATTCAGTGTGTGTTGAGAGGATCCATTTTTTATGTTCTATGTAACATATAACCATAGATAATTTCGCACACTTACAAGGAAATTCAGAGTCGATCATTAGAATCCAAGGACCTTATATGATAAAATAATTCACACATTTGAAGAATAATGTTCATCGTATTAATATAGTCAAACACTTCAATAGTCTTTTTGGTCTCTTCAGATCATTGCTAATTGACAGCCGAACTGGCTTGGTTAATTGCATTTTAATATTATTTTGTTTGTAATTTTTTATAAACTGCATGCAATAATTTTTTGGAGGGATCTCATGAAAGTGAGGCATTAAGCGATCGCCTACCTCACTTATCGTCAGGGCCACCACTGTCGAAACTTTAAAAAAACCTACAATCGCCCTTTATGGCTTATTTTGATGCACTCATTACGGGATAATAAATGAAGTCAAAACATTACATTTTTAATATAATTTTGAAGTGCTCACGACCAAAATTTTCGCTCGTTAGTGTCGTGTGAAACGGCCAACCTTAAACAAAAATTACAGTGCGTCAAGATCGGTTGTTCCAAGCTAGCATTTCAAAATTTCGATAATAGGTTAATTTTAAAAATTCACCTGTGATCGTACGTTAGCCGACTCACAAATCGCCTTCGTCATCTAAAAGCTCATTTAAGAACTATATCATAGTCATATCGAATGGTTCAAACGAATATCGAAAATAGTTAAACTTGCGTCAAATGTACGTCTCAAAAAGAGGCGTCTACTCATATTTTCTATAAAAAAATCAATTATTTCATTAATGTTTATTATTTTTGCACCATAATTTTTTCAATATAATTTTCATAATTTTAATAGAAAATTTTACATGGAATATAACGTCACGTTAAGAATTACTTTCGAACGTATTAACTTATTTTCATTAATATTATGTTATTTTTAAATTTTAATTTTTGACCCCATAACATAAAAAAGTCTGAATCCTCCCTGCGTTCCAACTCTATTTGTACTGCTTAAGAACAATTTTACATGTTTTACTTGATATAAAACTAAAATTTTTTTACAAAACTGTTTCAAAATTGTAAGAAAGTAATGTCTGTAGCCATAAGCCTATATATGCGTCACTGTGTGTACTAGTTGGAGTACGTGTATCACACGCAGAGTGCATGTAAGGTGTAAGGTTGCATATTACAGTGTTTTTAAATTTTTAATAAATGGATATGTTATAGCCCACCACCACCAGACTGTTAATTGATAGACAGATCCAGCGGGGAGCAGATATGTAGTGGGTAGTTGATTTAAGCATTTCATTTTCCAGATTTAATTGGCTAATTTCTTTCATTTGATGGTCAGTTAAATCAGCTTGATTCTTTTTGTATTTAAGAAATAACAGATTATGAATTCAGCTTAGCCACTTTTTCAGTTTTTTGCTTTCAAAATTTCTCTCTCTAACTAGTTTCCTTCTGATCCGACTTAGGTCTCCGTGAGCTTTATTCTTGGAATTGACAGCGGGGATATGGACGGAGGTGCCGACGGTGGCACGCCATATCGTAGGGTTCATTTTGGTGGACGAGGCTGACATTGTAGCGATGGAGTGTTTTGTGTGTAAGTTTAGGATTTTTCCATTTGTATATGACGAGGTTGATCAATGAGGTTGTCAACCTCTCGATGGGCCTCACTGTGATTAAAAAAAAAAATTTATCCATCCAACCCATGTGTGAGAGGTTGTCAACCAAACCATTTCCTCCCCCTTGTTCATGTAGCACAGCTGGTAGGGATTAGTCTACGGTTATATATAGGTGGGTGGGGTAGGGTGAGAGGGGAGTGGCGTTTGTGTGTGGGAGTGATGAACCAAATTGTGGCGAGTAAGAGGAGTAGGGGTGGAAAAGGGATACGAGAAAAGAAGATGATTTTTTTAAAAAAAAAATAGTTTATTTTATTTGGAACTTATTTATACTTTTTTGAAAAAAATTGGGAGTATAATTACAATTTATTCTTTTTTTTAAATTTAAATATGAGAGTATATTTGTCATTTTACAATTTTTAATTAAGAAATTAGATAAAAATGACGTTTTTCACAAATAAACGTGAAAATGCAAAAAAGCTGAAATGAAAGAATATTTTGCACATTTCATAAATATATTTGATAAATTTAATATTTCTACTTAATTTTCAACATTTTTTAATCCTCACAACAAATTTTTTTATTATTATTTCATAGTATTTTTTTACAATAAATTTCGTAACTCATGATTTGATATTTTACAAAATTATTTTATACATATTTCACGATCACGTCTTCATCACTCCAGTCCGCCGCCGCCGCCATCATCATTGTCAACCTGAACATGGGCATCACCACCATTATGATCATTATCACCACTTTGTAACATTCAATATTATACCATTATCACTGTCGATCTCATCACTTATAATATTTATTGTTACATCATTCATACAACTTCATTTGTAATATGTATTGTTGCACTAACGCCATCGGACCACCACCACCACCAGTGGCGGATCCAGGATATTAAGCCAGCTAGGGCGGT
>CAIGRP010053594.1:0-17018 GCA_903798385.1 Fraxinus cuspidata
TTGTGTTTTGTGTTTTGAGTGTCCATTTTGAGATTTTTGAAAATGTGTTCTTTTTGGCATTTTGAAAAATTATTTTGAAAACGCCCAAAACGCGTTTTGAAAATTTTGACTTGAATATAACTGAAAACACCCAAAACGACAAATTTGTCGTTTTATGTTTTCTTTGTAAAATTTTAACTTGTTTTCAAAAACGCGTTTTCGAAAATGGGAAAGAAAACGCGTTTTCACTGTTTTAGAAAATCGAAAACAGAAAACGACTTGAAAATGGTAAAGAGAACATACCCTAAAATTCTGTCACGAAAATACTAAATGCGATCACACCATATAATCATATACATTCACAATGTAGAGCAAGTTTGCCTATTGTTACAGCGAAACACGGTGCCGCGAAGGCAATGCCTCTCGGCCTGTGATCGCACGTCTCAACTTCTGGCCTTCTTCATTTTGGCCCCCAAAATTCTTCTTTCGTTCAGATCGAGTCATTTTTATATACAACTTTAGCCCTTTATCTTCTAATTTCATCCATTTTACTCCATGTAAACTTCAATCATCATTCTTTCGTCCGAATTAACTTTTTAGAATTTGCAGTCTAGTTATCGAACTTTAGAATTCTTTATTTTTGCACCTCCGAGACACGTTTTCACTTATTTTAATAAAAAACCGTCCAAACACGAAATATCTTATAAAGATCTATACATAATCAAATTAAGTGGTAATTCTACCAAATTAACTATCAAATATTCACTTTTATACCCCGGATTGGATGTAGAAATCACACCTATCATGTTTCCTATAAAAAATTGTCATGACTTACAGAGTTAATTATTTACGTTTGGGGAAATTTTGTCAAGGTTCGCCCTATTAAATTTAAGAATTTCCTTTGTTAGATTTCTCAACATTTTTTTCTTGACGATAAAACGAATGTCAATTACTCTCTAGAGACGGACTCAGGGTCGAAAGTATTGATTGTTATTTTCATCTTTTATTGAAAATCATAATGAGTTTGGGATGGTAAAAGGCCTTCAAGAAGAAACCTATCACTCAGTGCTTGTATCTAATCCTCTTACCAAAACCCTTTGTACCTCCTCTTGTTTACACCAAAATACAAACAAAAACTTGTACGTTAATCGATTTTCAACGGCCAACATTCTCTTCCTCTTCCTTTATCCTCTTCTTTGCACCTTAGTTGATCATTTACCTCACTGGGGATATAGCTATTAACTGTGGTTCAACTGCCTTCGATGGCAAAGAATGGGTTGAAGATATAATTGATTCAAAATCCCCTTCCTAACTAAGGCTCATCGACCACCTCAAACGCCTTCCGTAACTTGGTTGACAACTTGAATCTCTAGCACGCAATTCTCCTGTACATTTTCAGGTCAGAAACTTAGGGCATGTTCTTTTTATTATTTAGAAAACACTTTTTTGAAAACAAGTTAAAATTTACAAAGAAAATTCAAAATGACAAATTTATCGTTTTGGGTGTTTTCAGTTATAATCAAGTCAAAATTTTTAAAATACGTTTTTTGAGTGTTTTTAAAACAATTTTTCAAAATGCCAAAAAGAACACATTTTCAACAATCTCTAAATGAAAACTCAAAATAAAAAACTCAAAATAAATTTAAAAACTCAAAGCATAAAACTGAAACACAAAGAAAACAACACCTTATTCTTCTTCACTTTAGTCTGGCTTCGCACCGACATTTCCAAAAATATAAGGACTTGTTCACTTCAATTATTACGAGGGCTAATTACTGTTCGTCTTGGACGTAGTAGTAGTAGAGCCAAGTTTTATATTTTTTATTTTGTCTGAGGCTCAAATTTGTTGCACATCTTTGAAATGCATCTTTAGCATTGATAACGAGTTCAAAATGACAAGCTAAATTAAATATGGTTGTTAAAAAAGGGTTTAATAATCCTGTTTTTCATATTTCAACTTACTTTTGCATTGTGTTATTTAGTCGTCATGATAAATTTTATGGTACCACTTTGAAATATTCATAGTAAACTTCACCATGCATCATTTTTATTAAAAATCATTAGATGGCAAGTTTAAAATAATAATCTTATTTCGTTTATATTTTTTGATGTCAATTTAATTGAAATTATATTTGAGGTCAATTTGATTCACCTCGTTTATATAATAAAATGTAAGGACAAGTTATGACAAACTCTCTTGAAGTTTATGACAATTTCAGTGACGCTATTTTATTTTCAAAAATTACACAAACCTCGTTTATTTTAATTTACGAATAACACATGCGTCTCTTGACCACTTCTATTTCAAAAATTAGTATAAATAATGCTTGAAGTACCCTTATAGACTTTCTTCTACGTTATAGCTCACTTAACAATAAAGTTAAAAATTCGAAGAACTGATGATTGTATTTAATAAGTTAAAAAAATTCAATACTCTATAATTTAAATAATATTTGGATTGACTGACCATTAATATAAAAAAATTCATGCTAAATAAGATATGGGAAATCAATAAATGATCATTGGTAAAAAATAAAAATAAATAGTCACGTAGAATAATTTACTCTCTAAATCTAAAGATATAATAAAAAAGAAGATTCTTATAAATATAAAGACACTTTAATGATAGAGGGATGGATACGTTATTCAAAATATGAAATAAAAAACATTTGCATAATTTTTTCAAAAGAGGGGAATTAACAGAGGTCTCTAAAATTTGTCCTAAAATATAAAAATAAAACGAAATTGAGGCCCTACGTTTTTTTTTTTTTGGTAAAAAAATAAATTCAAAAAAATGGGATGTTGACCCTTCCATCCGTCCTAATTGGACATATGGTCTTTCGATATCATATAGAATAAATGCGTATGTAACATGTACGGCCTTATCATTTACTTCTATTTTTGAAATTCCATGCATGTCCACAAGCATTCTTGCCGACAACGATGTTCCAATTCTTGGGTGGCTAACTTTTTAATAGCATAGAAAATATCATTCTCAATAAAACTTATATTTACTAAATGAAATTTACATAATAAATATATTCCCTATTCACTATTGAATTGCAAGAATCTCGATAGCTTAAATTTTTATATTTCTCCATTTAAAATTAATATTTATGATCTTCAAATAAATTCTAAATTATTATCTCCCAAATTGCAATCCCTATGTGAGAAGTTTTTACAACAGGACACAGTCTCTGATATGAAAATCCCCTAAAAGAGCCGAAAAAATAGAAAAATTCAGAAAAAAAGGTCGCACAGTTGCCATCACCAATCCTCTTCCCAGGCTCCCAACTCGTTTACACCGTACCTCTCTCGCTCTCTCTCTCTAAAACTCCAGTAATCCATTACTTCTCTCTCTAAGATTACTCAATTCACCTGTTTCATCGTCTTCTCTCCATTGGAAACACGATATTGGAGTAAGTATAGTTACAGTCGGTATGATATACGTACATGGAGTGATATATATCGATACGGATACATATAGACAAGAATACCCTTTTGAATCCTAGCAGCCCAAGCACTTGGAAACAGTCAGTTTACTCTTCTTGATGTATATATGTTTGCGTTTGTCTACGTGTTGACTACTTGTGCTATTTTAAAAGTTCAATTCATTGAGTTTACTGTGCAATATTGATTTTTCTACACCTCAATTTCCTGCACTTTGTCTTGCTTATTTGTTGATTTGTCTCACGTTTTAATCAAGAGTGGGTTTTAAGTTTCTTTGTTCTTAATTTCTTGCACTGTAATGCGAATTTACTGCTTTTGCGAAATTTAGCGTTTATTTTATTGTCAGAATCCATGGCGTCGTATCAGGAGGCTACTCATTCAGAGCCCGCAAAAATGGAACAGATAATTACTGAATTCTTCGCAAAAAGCCTTCAAATAATACTTGAATCGCGGTGTCCTTATGTTTCTTCCCGTAATTATAGCTGTGAACAGGTTTTATCGTCCCCATCCCCCTCCTCGTCCTCGTCTTCCTCCTCAAGTTTTTGGCCAAGGGATAAGTGGTTTAATCTATCTCTCAAGGATTGCCCTGCTGCGTTAGAAAACATTGACTTTTGGCGGCACAGTAATCTAGAACCGATGATAATTGATGTGATTTTGGTTCAGAGGCCAGTCAACAATGACCCGATAAACTTTTCCCCAAAAAGTGGACTTGTGAGGAATTTCTCTGGGAAAGAGAGGGTCTATTATAGTTCAAACAACGAGGAATTTGGCAGTGACACAAAGAGCGAAATGGTTATCGAGAGGTGGGTTTTGCAGTATGAGAGTAAGAGAAGTGGTGGTGCTTCGTCAGGTAGTAAAAGGTCTTCTAGTTCTCATGCATTGTATAAGAAATCGATATTGTTATTGAGGTCCTTGTATGCGACAGTTAGGCTTTTGCCTGCTTATAAGTTGTTTCGTGATCTTATTTCGTCGGCTCAAATTCGAAGGTATAATCTTGGTCACCGAGTTTCTTCTTTTGTCGAGCCATTTACTCGTACAGAAGAGGCAGATATACAGCAGTTTGTGTTTACTCCGGTTGACACTTCTTGCGGTAGGCTTTGCCTCTCTGTCCTGTATCATTCATCAGTGTTGGATGTGAGTTCTGAGCCATCAATCCCAACATCCCCACAATTTATACCAGAATATGTTGGGAGTCCATTGGCAGAGCCACTCAGAAGGTTCTCATCCCGTCCCATGTCTCAAACTTCCCCGACTTCATTTCCATTTGGGAGGCGCCATAGCTGGGGCTATGATTTGTATAGAGCATCATCACCTTCACTAAACCCATCGCCCTCACCCACGTATTCTGAATCTTATGCTTCAGTATCAAAAAAGCGTTCCCATCGTCTTCCTCCGGCAAGTTTACCTCGTCAATTATCTGAGAATACACCTGCAATGCATGTGAAAAATCCAAGTTTTGATGAGTATTGTCCTTCTCTTACATTTACGCCATCTCCGTCTGCATCACCACCCATCTACATTCCTGGCAGTCACGTCTCAAAAGCTCTTTTACGGTCTGAAAGTGCCCCTGTTAGTATACCTATATATAGTCGGTCCAGTATCTCTTCATTACCCAACAATCAAATGTTGCCTCCCTCACCTCCCATGAAAGCCACACGACCCAGTGTTGTTAAGACAGATGTACGTTCTGGCCTGTACAAGACCAGCTCAACAGCTGACAAGGTATTCTGCATTCTGATTATTACGTGTAAAATTCCTTTCCCTTCTCTCCAAGTACTTCAATAAATACTTATTTTTGTTTGTCGTAGTTGTTCTCTTTCGAGAAAGATGAGGCTGGAAGAATGTCCAGGGTGGAATCTTCATCAAATATCTCTCCACCTAAATCATTCTCTAGAAGCTCCAGTAGGTTCTCTTATCAGGATGATTACGATGATTCTGACTTTTCTGGACCGTTTGTTGTGGATGATGATGACATGACAGATCTAGGTATCAGGTAATCATACAACATTCTTGGTTGAAATTTGGTAAATTTAGGAGCAAATCATATGTTGCTCAATTGTTATATGGATAATTCATGAGTGCATAAAATTTGTTGCTTGCTATTGTTGTTGATGTAAGAATCAGAAATTTAGCACACTGGTCATATATGAGATCTAATCAAAAGGTTGATGCTTGAAGAGAGGTAGCAAATTTATCAACTTGAAATATTGTGTTTCAAACAAGCTGAAAACTAATTAAATATTCTACAATAAGAGACATAAGTGAATATAGGTGAAAATACTATTCAAATAACTGTTAAGTATAGAATTATAGCATACATAGAAGCAAGTCAACCTTGATAGTGATCTGGCCTGTTTACCATGATTTCAAAAACTGTGCACACCTTGATCTTGAAATTATGCATGAAAAGGGTGCTGAGAAAGCTCATGGTGTTTAGATAATTATATACTGAACTGTCATCTCGTATCCGTTTTTGTTGACAAAAGGAAGGTTTTTAGATAGTCACATGAAGGAGTATTGCATGGAGAACCTTGGACTGGACTATCTCACAAATTATGGGGGCTTTTGTTTAGTATTTTGCTGAGACAAACTAGTTCAAACTAAGGTGGGTATATGTGGTGCAAAATTGTGGGGTTGCAGGGACAGACCAAATAGGAGATGTGGGCGAGGGGGCGTCTGCCTCCCTCTGTGAGACTAGTAAGGTACTTCTGCTGTCCATATAACGTTGGTAGCATGATGCCTTCAGCCTTATGCCTCTAGATTTTTGCATCATTTGTTTTACTCTAGATATTGATTATTGATAGATATTGTCAAAATGGCCAAGAACCTGTTGTCAGATAATATGACTAAAGAAAATTTAGCACTGCTAAATCTGGAGTTAGATATCCAGCCAAGATTCAGTATCAACTGTCAAAACATGTGTGTATATTTGGAATGCTCTATCTCTACGTGTTGATATTTTTTCTAACGATCTTGATAGAATCTGGTGGCTGAATATTGTCACTTTCCATGTTGACCTTCTTCAGTATTACAGCATTCGAGTAGATTATTTGTAGACATGATGTCTTTGCTTCTATCTATTGTACTTATGGATGCTGTCAGCTTGGATCTTTGACAGTACAACTAACTCTTATGATATCTATTAACCCGGATACTTATGATATGACAATTGTAATTGCATACTAATCTCCACAGCAACTTCATTCTTATTCTTTACCTTCTTTTTGCTATCATAATACCTAGATGATCTACCTAATGAGAAATCAACACAGTGTAAATCCATCTAAGAAACTTGTGGTGCATAGCTTGCTTACCTCAAAAAATTCCTTCACGATTCTATTAATTTCTGCAATTAAACACTTCCTAAATTAAAGAAAGTTCCTTTGAACACCTGATGAGATGATAGATGTTACCCTATAATCTGTTTAAAGACAAATAGAAAAACTGTGATCAAGCCTCCTGAAGCAGGAACATACCAATTTGACAACGAATAATATGGCTGTAGATGTTTTTGTGTCTACTTTCCACACCTTCTTTTTGCCTCCGGCATATATCTCTGAACATCAATAAAATTTCATCGATTTTTTGTCTCAGGACAGGTATTTTGGTTTCTGAGAGTTCTATCTGCCATCCCATAATTTCAATAGTTTGGCACTCTTGAACATGTGATCTGCCACTATTTCTCTAGGGGTGGGGATATGTGTATTCCAATGATATGAAGGTTCTTCTTCTTTTCTACAATTCCAGCACTCTAAATACTTGTTTCTATTGCACAATCATTTTTTTAGTGCTGCCAATGCTTTCTTGATGAGAACCAACGTGTTAATCCAAAACGATGCCCAATTTCTCAAATTCACTTTTCTGATCCCTTCGGCCTCAATAATTTTGATTGAATTAATCTAAATTCTCACTTTCATTGCATAATGCTGGCAAATAAGTTAAATGTGTAGTTGTCCTTCATTAACAGTTCTTGCTAATTTTACAACTACTTATCGTGTTTTGTTATGTAATTAAGTTCTTAAATTAGCTTTGTATTATCTAGAATTCAGATTGTGATTGATACACATAAATTAAAAACAGCGTACTGGTGGTCGGTAATGGAGCTACCTGCAATCAAACGGAAATTTTGGAATAACTGTTTTTTCTTGCAATCCTTAATTACCTTATAGACAAAATTCATTCATGCATCCCCCTCGTGGAAATGATTGGGTGGATTATTTACGCTGCTGATTTCTTGGCTTAAGATTTGGATACCTGTAAAGCCTGTCACATGAAGATCGAAAGAAAAAAACAAGATCAAAGTTTATCTTGTGTACGAGTCTATTCTCTTGTAGCTTTTCAATTCCGGCCTTACAATGTCATTTCCTGCCAATCTGGGATAACTTAGCAATCCTTGGAAAATCCTTCACTTGCATGTGTTAGTTCTCCAAGACTTGTTTTAAGTAAAAAGACTTTCAGGTCTTGTAATCGTGGGAATAGGTGCAATAATTGCGATAGTTTATTTACCTTAGCTATCTGGAAGTCATTTCTTTAAGGCTTAGTGCTGCAAAAAGACCTGCCGGCCCTGATCCCTGCGGGGACCCAACCCTGAATGGGTTGGAGATTCCCCGCTTAATTGGGTCTGCAGGGCAGGGATGGGACCATTATCCCAGCCCCGTTTATATTAAAAAGGATCCCCACAATATCATGCAAGCTTGCCCCGTTTCTATTATATTTTTCTTTAAAAAAAAAATTGATGGAGGAAAAAAATTAAACAGGGCTGTGGGGATTCCCATCCCGTCCCATCCCGCCTTAGGCCGAGATCCAGACAGGGATGGCGGATTAAATTCCCTGGTGGGGACGGTGATGCCATCCCTGCTTTGGGTGGAGAATGTCTTTTTCTTGTGGTAGTTTTTTTGCAGAGGGAGGGCACAGGAATGGAGTATAACACGAATTCTTGCTGCTTGTTACACCCCGAAGCATGTCTTAGAATTAAGTGGATTTTCAAGCTTGTTCCTGCAAGATTAGAGCGTGAGAGTGGTAGTGGTGGCTTTAATGCACAAATGATACAACTAAATTTATCGTCCAATTAAATGCACGAGAGTTTTCATCTATGGACCCCACCTATTCTTTTCCTAGCAAGGAGCTTGCATCCTTATCAAATTGATTTCAATCTTTCATTTAACTAAACTGTTTTAGCCATCAATACTTAAACCTGCACTAGCATGTTTGGCAGGATGGATTGGACTTGACTTGATAGTATTAAGTAAGAAAAAGAAATTAAAACATTTTACATTGCTCTGTCTAATTGTTTGGTCCACTCTTATCATGCCAAACATATCCTGCCTGTGAAACAAACTGACATCCTCTTGTTGTGTTACCAGACCTGGATCATTTGATCAGCCGGGGCACCCATCTGGACCCCGTGAGAGAGGCAGCCTTTTTCCAGTTAAAAAATCCCAACATGTAGCAGTTGGTGCTCTAGTTCAAATGTTGAAGAAGGCACCATCTCTTCACGAAGACATCTCTGTTACAGAGACTTTGTTGCAAGACTCCAAACTTGAGATGCTGGAAAACAGCAATCAGGATCCTGGTGGAATTTCTTCGACACCACAGGAGCGGCAGTCTACTTCTGTGAATTTTGCTTCTTCTGGACTCATTTCATCCAAGACTACGGCTGATGCACTGCAGGAACTTCATGAATATAGAGAGATGAAAAACTCGCTGCTAAAGCAAGGTAAAAGTTCTCAGGCATAAGCCACTTCTGCTCTTCCGTTAAAGGATTTTCCTGCGAAGATAATTCAGGATTTTGAGTTTCTCCTGCTATATTCTGAAAATTCGCGAGGAAAATTTTTCAATGGTCAGAAGTTTCATTCCATATTTGCTCGAGAAACAGTTTGTGTGGCCCAATTTCTTTCTGTACATACTTTTGAGTCGATGCATTATAATTTCAACACGAGGCCTATCTAGTATGTAAATCTAATGGCGCACTAGTCTACAAAACTTGATGTATAAATCAAATTCATTATGGTGTTTTAGTTGTATAGAACTTTCAAAAATCGAAAGTTGGTTAATGGATATTTAATGCTTGGAATTGATGTACAAAGTTGTATACTAACATATGTATATAGATTATCGAGGCTGGATGTGCATTATATGATATGCCATTTTTTGAAGTTTTCTTCGGTGTTAAAATTTAAGTTCACAGAGCCTATGAATATGTATATCTTAGAGAAAGTCCTTCTGAGATTGATGTGGATTTGCAAGTATTTCTTATTGACCCCATTTATTTGTTTTACCATAAAACAAATTTGTTTAAGAATCTATGGTGTATACGATGCAGACAGATGGAAGCTTCGTTTTATCATTTTTTGTCAGCATATTATATTTTCCCTAGTTGCTTATGGTAGATAAATTTCCTTTTAATTGAACCGAGTACCCAGACCATTTTAGCCCTTGTTTGGTAGATATTAAAATTGGATTTTTAGTAGATTTTGATAAAATTTGATAAAATGTGCGGTGTAAAAGCTGTGGGTCCCATGAAATGTGTGGTTAAAATTAATTGTCGACTTTGACTTGAGATTTTAATAGGCTTTTTCATCCAAACCAAACAGATGCTTATATGCATTTTGCTGCTGTTGTCATTAGTTACTCATTTCATGTTTAATTATTTGATGAGGAATTTCCTGCTGCAAAAATTATTCGCATATTCATGAATTGGATTTTCAGAGTTAGAGCCGATCCTTATCTAAAATCCCCAAAAACTCGATGACTAAACATAAGAGTAAGTAATTTTCTTTTCCACAATTCAAATAAAAATCAAATCTCATTGACAAAAATCATTATTACAAGCAAATTTCTAGTCGATCTAGATATAAACTTTTCTTGATATAAATACGCAATTTAATTCATATGATCTGTTATCTTAGTGTTCTGATCAATATTTCAATTTCTTTTTTCGATGTTACAATAGTTTTCTTTAGTTAACTATTTCTCTTGGACATCATGCAATGAAGTTGAAATAAATTTAATGTATAGTACAAACAGTGGCGGAGGGGCGGAGGCGGAGCCAAGTTCCCCCTAAAGTTTCTGATTTTTTCTATTTTTTTAAAATAAAAATCAGAAAAGACCACTTATAGGCTTGTGGTACGGGCATTATTTTTTCCTTTGTTACAATTACGGTAAAAAAAAAAAATATTTTTCTTACAATGAATTATGAATCTTGTCAAGCCTCAACTATACTTATTGAATTGAAGATCAGTGATTGATAGACGGTTTAATTGTATATATGAGAAGGATATATATTTGACAAATTGAGAATAATATGATTGTACGATGTTTTATATTTTATTACCGTTACAATTGTTTTCAAGGAAAAATAAAAATTTCTAATTAATTATTACTTCCCAAAAAATGAATTCGTGCCGACTAATTTTATAATTTGACTACCTTGTTCGCAATGCTGCATTTGTATATTAAAAATGAAAATGAATTTACAAAATTCATCATTTGTATATGGCACATTTACACTTTACATACCGTATTCTCTGGATATACACTTTACGTACTACATTTTATAGTACGGTAATAAAAAATAGTTTTTGGCTAAAAAAATTATGAATTTACCATTAAAAATAGTTTAATGGACCGAAATATTCAGAATTGAAAATAACAAATCACACCGTTTTTATTATATCATGTAACACTTTACATTCCAAATTTTTTATTATCCAAGCATTCAATTATTTATTTCATTTTCATCTAAAGAATTATTATTTTTCTTTCTTTCACATTCGTCTATCTATTCGTAATTAACGTTCAGTTGATAATCTCATTGCATCATTTACATAATTTTTTTAACTTTCATTTTTTGCACAAAATTTTATTTTATAAGTTATAGTTGTAAATTCTTCTCTTCTATGAAGCTTTCTCACAAAAAAGGCAAAAAAATAAAAAAAAATCATTCGCGATAGGCACTATTAGAATTACATACGCATTCTCGACAATTTCTAAGTTTTAAAATTCTTAAAATGAAAAAGAAAATGTTTTCAACTAGAAAAATAACAACTAATACTAAATTTCTTTAATTTATTGTTTTTAAGTTTGATTTATTGAACAACTTTTTTTAATTAGAAGATATCAATTAAAATTTTGCATTTATGTTTACATTGTTGGAAGAGTCAAATGAAGTATTTTACAATCTATTTTTCAATATCGAACTTACTAAAATTATTTTTTATTATTGTTTAAGAAAATAAGATAATACATTTTATAAATTTTATACCAAAAAAATCATTTAATGAAAAATCAATAATTAGAAAATTTTACATAATGTAATCTATAGAGTGTAATTTGTTATTTCCGTTAAGATTATTTTTGTGTGTTTAACTATTTATAATGACATATTTGTAAATTATTCATTAAAGTGACCATTATGATTTGTAAGTAAGTATGTAAATTGTAATTATACCCTATATATAGGGGTGTATAAGGTCTATTTTGTATTTTTTTAAAAAAAATTAAATTAAGGTACATTTTCTTATTTCAAAATTGTTTCTATTCCATTTTGGTTCCTTGAAAAATTCATAAGATTGTGCTTTAACCTTTAAAACAGTCTTCTTTCCAATCAAGCGGATTTATTTATTGAGGTTGGTTTTGAATATATTTCTTATAAAACATAACTAATTTTTGAAAAGGCCTTATTTAATGCAATAAATGCATAAATAAATAAATGTCCATTTGATACGCAAAAGTTGAAATGAATTCCAATTTCATATTAGTTGGAAAATAAAAATTTACGAAACCTATAAGAATTCGTTTTTTTTTGTGAAAACAAAGAAAATGCAATTTAAAGTGGTTTACCTTGGAATTCGGTTTACATTTTCACGTAAGAATCAAACGGTTAAAGTTAAATTTGTTTTTCTCGGATGTGACATTTTTCATGGAATTCGTTGCAATCAAATGTGGCTTGAGTGGTTATTTGAAAGATTAAGAAATATATTTCTTTTATTTGCAATTATCCTAAAAATCATTGTTAAAAAAGAAAAAAAAAAGTCTAAATTATAATGTACTAGTTTTCTTCACTCATGAAATTTACTAAACTAATTCTTGATTATACTAAACTAAACTGTATATTTTATTTAAAATTCTACCTGATCCTTCAAAAACAAATTACTGTGGGGTCAATAAATAGGTCAAATGCAATATGTAAAGAAAGAAACATTTTTCCACTACTAATAAATTAAAAAAATAATAATATACTTATTTAATTAAGTGGGTTATGATTTGGACTTATTTGTTTTATGTAGATGGGTTATCTTGACTTTAATAAGTGTGGTTATGATTCCACATTTCTTATTGTCCAATAAATTAAATTAATTATATTTCGATGCACTCACATATAGATTGTTTTTTTTATCGCAAGAGTCCATTTTGGTTGGTATGGCAGCTTTCTTTCTGCAATTTTTTACTTATATTTTATTTATAAAATGTGTTACGTGTCCAACAAAAAGATGTTAAGTACAATGAATGAACATTGATTCGAATTAATGTTTATTGAAGATGTATTTCACAAATATAATCGATTAAGAAGGTTGGAGCACGTTTACACTATCATAGAATGTAAACGATACATTCGTTTTAAAGAAAAAAATATTTAGCTAGATAACGATATTTTCTTTGAAATTAATTCAGAGGCTATCGTATCGGATACAAACCAATATGCATCTTGGGGAGATAAAATTCCGCTATCTATCAACATCCTAGTAATTATTTCTAAAATTGATTCAATCGTCAGTCACACTATGCGAGCAAAACTCAAATATTAAATAGGGGCAAGAAATGATGTTTACCAACATAAATGTTAATATGAAAAATTGTATTGTCCGTAGATGTAACTTTGCACTCCTTTATTTATTTATTAAAATTTTTTGTCATTTAAAATAATAGTTGAAAGAGAATGACAAGTGCTGATAACATGTTCATTTTGTTTTAGTAGGCCAACTCACATGTGCTGACGTGCATTACATAATTTGACGTGACTGCTTGTTCGGATCATTGACTCTCATTTACTAAACCAACAAGTACATTTCCATTTTGGATTTTTCTTAACAATTTGCTCGACTTATCCCGTTAAATTATAATTCATTTTTTTCTCTTTTTATCAATCAAACATTTTTTTGCAAAATAATATTATACGTGAATTCAAAAATATTTCATTCTTTTATAACCATACATTCTTAAAAAAAATAACCATTCATCTCATTATAATATGAAATAATGGAGCCAAACGAGCGCTAATTTAATGCATATATGGTCAAGAATAAAATAATACTATATTATAATTAGCATTAATTTTTATCTTTATATACCTAAGGAATATTATTTCATTTCTCCACAATTACATCTTCTTAACTTGTGATTTTTATGACTTACACCGTTGACTATCAAATAATTAGATTCGAACTTAAATGGCTTTTTCCTAAGCCCAAGATTCTTAAACAGTTTCTTCGTGATATGATTGCATAACATCATCCATTAAAGCAGATTTAAATTGCTCTCTAACGAAAAATTTAAGCGAACTCATCAACCCATCTAATCGGTTACAAATTTCGAAAGCAAATATGTGCTTACTATTTCGATTCCTATCAACTCCCAGTGTATCGATATATTTAATTGTGTAATTTGATCTCATTCATTGGAAAATCAAATAACAACGAGCTCACCAATAACAACAAGTGTATATTAATTTCTATGTAAGGTCATGTCACAAAAATTAATTTACACAATAGCCTTGCCCAATACATTTCGAGATATGCACAATGTACTAGTGTAATACTTATGATGAGATTTTTATTAGAGTCAAGATAAAATGTGGTATCTGACCCTAAAGTCTTACTAGAATAAAGTGCCAACCTCTATAACCGACCCATGCCAATTAATTTTCGATTGAAATATTAGTTATATATATTGTGCTTCTCAACTAAACACATAAATCACATTACTATAAAGCGATCGAGTGCATTTTATTGCACTCATAAAATTAACGCAACTACTTAGAATAAAACATAAATAAATAACGAATATTTATTTATCGAGAATCAAAAAACATCAACAACAACAATCATCTCCTGATACTATTGGACACCTAAAATGAAAATAACAAATCTAATAAAGCTAAAAATTTAGAAGGCCATACCTATAAACTTTTAAAGTTTAAACCACTCGCTGAATACCTCAAAACAATAAAAGAAATTAATAGCAACCTTGAGGGGTTGCTCAATTGGTCAGGTTTTGAGTTTGCTCCCCAATGATTACCAGATCTAGTCCCCTTAGGGCCACTGAGATGAGTACTCGGTCGTAAACTTCAGGGTCCCGCAGGATTAGTCGAGGTGCGCGTAGCTGACCCGGACATCTATGTTTAAAAAAAAAAAGAAATTAATAGCATTTTCATCTCTGATTGAAAACAATTAAATTATGGGGGACAATAATATACTGCAAAATTGTAGGGGTTGTTACATGTTTGTGCAATTGGAATGCATCAAGTACAGATTGAACCTTGTTCTTATATGTCATATCTATATTATAATTATCAGACGCTAATCTAAAAAAATCGTACCGACAACTTTTCGTCTACTTAAATTATGGCATTAATACAAATTCAAACCCACTTTATTCCCAAATCCTATTGTGTTATGCTTGGCATATTCTTTCAAGAGTCTAGGATATTGACAAAATATGCCCAATAATAGTCTAATAAGTGCTTAATTTGATATGATTGCTTCACAAGAATTCTAGTGTTATTCCATATTTCTATGTTGGACCATAATTAGTAATATAGATCATGTCTATCTTCTAATCTAACACATTAGGAGCATGCATTTTGGAATAGTATTTTGATTGAGAATAAAAGGTAAAAAAAAATTATTGATGTGATGAAAAATATTATTTTATTAAAAATGTGTGGTCGACAATAAAAGAGAGAAAAATGTATTTTAAAAATAACTAGTTCCAAACAAGGACTGTATATAATAATTGAGTGAAACGCAATTACGACTCATGCATCATAGAAGAATAATTTCTTGTGAGATTATTTAATAAATGGAAATTATTTAAGTAGAAGTTTTTATAGTTTCTCGTTCTCCCTAAATAGTTGTCTCTATGGGTTACTTAAACAGTTTAGGGATTTTAAGCGAAAAAAAATAAAAAATTAGGAGACCTTTTCGAAAGCAATAGCGATTGTTTGTAAATGAAACTTACCACAATGGACAATAACTCCGGAGGTAATCTTGAATTATAATTTCCAATTGATATTTCGATATCAATGTACTTTCCTTTGGCAATATTTTATTGTTTTTTAATAATTTTTCACAGACATAATTAAATTTGTTGAAAATAATTTCTTTAATTATTGTCCACGGAAAAATCTAAAGGAAATTATATATAGAACATCCCATCAGAGATTGAGTTGGTAAACAAAATTTATTAATTAGCAGATAAAGAAAAATACAACAAAAATCTAATATTAAATTTCTTAAAACTTGAGTGCTTTAATTACCTAAAGGTTGGCCCTTAGGCAATTGGCTCATGATGGATCACTTGCTTAAAGGCTGAGCCGATCTTGGTTGTGTCTAAAGATATTTTCTATTTTCGTCGTATCACTGATTATTAATCGTAATGTTAACTTTCATTAAATATATTATTTAGTACGAGATCTTTGAAAAATTCAAAAAGAACTTAAGAGACATTATGCAAGGCTATACATAATTAAGAAAAAAGATTCATACGAATTTATTTATTTATTTATTGTTTTCATTAGTAGTCACTTGTCATAGCTTTAAAGGTTTATACTTCTTATTTTTAGGTAGTTAACAGTTTAAATTTATCCAAATTGTAATTAGTGTCACATAATTTAAATTGTTTCTTTCTCCCAAAGGTAATGATGTAATTGTATATATGATATAAAATAATGCAAGGTCTTAGTCTTGTATAAATGCTAAAATTGTACTTTTATTGAAGCCCGCATGCAAACGCATTAAATTTAATAAAATAAGTTTAATTATATAATAAGATTAATTAGAAAACAGTTTATAATGGCACTCAAAAGTTGACCTTCTATCTAAGGTGATGAGAGCTCCAGCAGGGATGATGAGCAAATTAGAGGCTTCTAATTGGTGGAGCCAATTAAAGTCTGATTTTTACCATTATATTTCGAGTTTCGTCACCATCTACGATACTTCCAAATCGGGCAAAAGGGAACTTCTCCTTTGCCAGTGAGAGGAGCATCACATGTGAGTCTAATATAAAGAAAATGTCAATTTGTCTCTAACCATTAAATGAAACATGAATAAATTGTCCTCGTCTCTTTGAAAGAAGGATGTGCCTCCCTCTTTACCGGATAGAAGCGGGCAGATATCCGTCTATCTACAGATTTGTTTCGACAAATATCCCCCACATTTCTTCTTGTGAAACAGAGATGATATCGAATAATTTCGATACCAACTTGTTGAATAAAATACGAGATTATAGGTACAATATAAAATAAAGATCATAAGAATAAAGTAATTTGTAGAGAATGAATATTTTATTATAACTAGTAATAAACACGTGCG
>CAIGRP010053598.1:0-25069 GCA_903798385.1 Fraxinus cuspidata
ATTCGTTTAAAATATCTCAACATTTCTAATATCTTCCTACAAATCAAACAAAGAATGCATAAATAACCAACTTTCTTAACAATTAACATGGAATCTTCCTTACGCCCGTCGCCAAAGGGACTGAAAGGCAGAGGCAAAAGATATTTAATTCACATCTACCCAACCCTATCTACTAGAAGGAATCCAATGATATTTTAAGATCTTAGACTTTGAACTACTGATTACTGAACATTATTAATGTTTTAAGAAGGAAATGATAGTTTGATTCCCAAGAAATAAAGGGCTAAAATCGAAGGAGACAAGGAGTACAAATATTCCAAAATGCAAAACCGCAAAGGGTTGTATATTACTAGTAACTTCATTTCCTAAAATAATCTATAGTTTCTTAACACATCAAGCCACTAATAATATAATCAACATTCTTACATCCAAGTTCAAACACCGTTTCATCAAAGCTAAACATATTCAAAAACTTGTTACTGAAAAGTCTGAAATAATGAATTACTTATACCTCGTGTCGTGTGACTCGTGTCTGTGTATCGAAGTCGAACGCCAGGGAGAAGCAGTAGTAGTACTTACGCCAGCAGGGGAGAAGCAGCAGCAGCACTTACGAGTTACGCCAGCAGGGGAGAACAGGAGAAGCAGCAGGCCAGCAGCACTTACGCCAGTAGCGAAGAAGCAGCAGCGCTGCAGGCTGCAGCCAGGACTTACGCCAGCAAGGGAGAACCGGAGAAGCAGCAGCACTTACGCGGTTACGCCCGGAGAATCGGAGAAGCACCGATCTTCAGTGATTTGTTACTGCCACTGGAAGGGGAACAAAAATGCCGGTCTTCAGAGGAAGGGAGGAAACGAATTGGAATTGGGGGAAAATGGAAATGGAAATAGGGAATGGTGGGTTACGTGGGTAGTGGGTTTGGGCTGGGCTGATTTCAATATTTGAAAAGGTTGGGCTTTTTTTTTTCTATGGCAAATTTTTTTTGGCCCAGCTGCCCCCACTGGGCCCTTAATGGGTCCGCCCCTGATGATGGTGATAGGAGTGGTGGTTTGCCAAAATGAATAACATGGCCAATCTTCTCTCTCATTTTGGATCTCTCTTATTTTGGATTTGATTTTGTCGTGATGGAACATTTTTGCCTTGAATGAGGGATGCGGATTGATCTTGGAGACTTAGGGGAAAGTGAAGAGTGGAAAACGGTAGCCATTACAAAGAAGTTGAAGGTGAAAACGGTATTGTAGATGGAGGTAATGGTAACATAATATTGGTGGATTGTTGTAGATTTTAGATGATTGTTGTGTGGATTTGACATTGTAGCGACGATTGCTGTTGTAGATTTGAGATGAATGTATTATTTTTTGTTGTGGATTTAAGTTGTAGGTGACAATGGTGGTACATTGTAGGTGATAGTGGTGGTGACTAGTGGTGCTAGTCCGCAATGTGTCCAAATTTTTTTTTGGTAACTCTTTGTGAGCAAATGTGTTTACTGTGACTTATTGTGATTAAAGATGTGTTGATTGTGACTTGATGACATACCGTCACAGTTAAGATTGACCTCGTCACAGATAGATACACTGAAAGGAATTTGATCACATTTAGTCACACTGAAGATAAATTTGATCACAACTAGTTATAGATAATATAGGTTAGTGACTTGGTTACATAAAGTCACACTGAGAACAAATTTGGTCAAGCTAGACACAGATAGCACAAGTTGGTGACTTGGTTACATATAATCACAAATTGGACAATTACAAACAATCACACTGAAAATAAATTTAATCACAATTAGTCACATATAACATATATTTGGTCACAAAAAAATCAATCACAAATAACACACAGTTACAAATCTGAGGGTGGGGTGTAATATAAAAAAAACGTTTTGCATTTTTTTTAATTGTTTTAAAGGTTGGGATGGGATGAGATGGGATGGGTGGTGGTGGTTCCGAGATGGGGTGTAATTTATATAAAATAATTTTTATTTTTTGAAATTTTTTACAAGTTGGGATGGGATGGGGTGGGTGGGGTGTAATATCGAGAAAAGTTTTAAATTTTCGAAAGAAAATTTACATGTTCGATGCATTGGATGAGTTGTGTTGGGTTAGGTTGTGGATACTATTAATTTGGTGGGATAATTAATTCCAAGATTTGACACCTGAATTTTGAAATAATTTGACAAGTTTGTTAGTTTTACAATGTAATTCTTAAATGTAGGAATTATGTATTGTTTCGTTAGAGTTCATCGATGGGTCAGATTCAAAGGAGCCCAAAATGGAGTAATTGGGGTCTTTATGTCCGTTTAAATGGAAGGATTTGAGCCCATGGATTCGACATCCACGACCCAAAACCACCGCACTTGTATGGGCAAACGAAAGGGGATATAAAGGGTTAATTTAATCCACGGTCACTCAAGTTTCAATGAAATCTCTATTTGGTCACTAAACTTTAATTTATCTTAACTAAATTATTAAACTTCAAATTAATTATACATTACATCCTTTTACACCTCGTTCCCAAAACTGACAAATATTGCTTATTTGGTGGCCAAAACCGTAGCTACAATCCCATGTAATTGACGCGTGGAGTATGTTAAGCCATTATTGTGTCATGTTTTAAAAGTGTTGAATTCATGAAACATAAAAATTATTAAAAAAATAATTTTTAGAAATACAATCACGACTTCAATTTTTATTTTTATTTTCATTTTCAATCATTCTTATTTTGTTTCTTTAAAACATCTTAATTTTCCTCACCAACCACGAAATTTTTAATTTTTAACTATTTGTTGAACCATTTGATCTTAAAAACTATAGTTTATCAACACTTAAAACACAAAAAAGAAAAGTTTAATCTTAAAGGGGAATAGGTTAATTGCATGTTTGATACACCTTAAGTTTAATATAAGCTAGTTTTTATACTTGTTTTTCACATATTACGTAGGATTTACTTATTATTCACGTTTTTCGTATGACTAACATCTATAAAAACTTAAAAGCACTACTATACAAACAAATTATGCATGTTTAGAAAAATTTAAATTATAATTAAAGTTGATCAAAAATATTTTTGTTCACGTCTATCATAGGGCAAACATTTCATACTCACGTACTATTCACACATTCGTAGGACCCACATCTATAATATGAATTTCATTCTTATAAATCATGTATTCATTTTAAACCCAAATATGTAAAAATAATAACTTTAATTTCTTTCCCTTCTCTTAAACCTAGATATGTAAGATTAGTATTTTAAATGAGTTTAACAAAGGGGCGTTAAACGGGACGAGCTGCTCGGTTTTGTTTGAGCTTGTCTATGAGGCAAGCCAAGCGCGAGTCTGCTTACTCAACTAAATTATGATTTGATTCATTTTTTGATGACTGGAATCGTCAATTTTTTTTGTATTGAAAATAACATTTTCATTCGTTATGATAAATTCACTTACGAGCCGTTGACAAGTTGATTGACACATGAGTTGATGAGCTTGCGAGCTAACTTCACCGAGTTGCTCGGGAAATTCACTTCTTGACTTGCTAGTGAAGCAGGGACGAGCCCCACGCTAGTTTAACTCAAGACTAATCCAAACAAAGGAAAAAAACATAAAAGAGAAAGTAAAAGAGAAAAGGAACGACCCCAAATGTTAATGAAAGACTACAAAATACAAAAGTTCCTTAACCCAAATTTAAAAAGGAAATTAGCAATAAATCCCCAAAAAAGCAATGGAGAAAGTCTATAATTACATAGCTTATACAATTTTTCTATATGACAGACCAATAAGAAATCAATCATTAAGTTATCATCATCTGAATAAGCCAATATTATTTCACCTTCACGATGCCTCCTCAAATTCGAATTTTTTTTTCTCTCTCACTTCTTTTCACGCAAAACGCACGTTTCTGTCTTACTCCCCCAATCCTCTCTCTATCTCCCTCACACTCACATACACACACGCATACACATTGCACACCTTGTTTGGCCTCGAAAACACCTCGTGTCGGTCTCTTTCTTCGGAACAAACCATTTCTCTTTGGAATGGGCATACGCAGTATATCACTGTTTGTTCTTTGTCTAGAGTTCTGTGTGTGCGTGTTTGAGTGTGTCTGAAAAGGAAGAGTGTGCGAGTGTAATTGCTTTATTTTTGAATGTACATTCTTGGACCTGGGTTTTAAATTCATTCATTCATCTTTAGTCTGTGGGTCATTGTTTTGCATGTTCTTTATAGAATTAAGAAATGCATTTCAAATCATTTTTGCGCTTTTCACTCAATTTTTCTCATCTGGGTTGTGTTTTTTCATTGAAATTTTATCTTTTCTTTGTTTTATCAAATTTATATGAAACGAATTTTTTTTAGTTTACCCGGGTTTTTTTCCTTTTGTCTTATCGATTAGTTTGGTATCTTTGGATTAGTGAACAGAAAAAAGAAAAAAAAGAAAAAAAAAAGGGAATATTCGGATGAGGGCAGAGTGCATTGCAAAGAGGGAGCTTTTGATAAATTGATTATTTAATTTTTGATATATGGGAATTTTATTCTAGGGCTTGGAGGGAAATGGGCCTAGGCCTTGAAGCTATCAATGCTGGTTCTATGGATGTGGGCAAATCAAAATCAAAGGGAAGAAAAAACATACACAACGATGATGATGAAGATAATGCTGAGGCGACTGGTTGTTGGATTAAGTTCAGATTTTTCGGAAGCTGCATATCTTCTAGGGCTAATGTTGATAGCTCTGTTAGTGGCTCGAGCTCGCAATATGGTATACAATTGACATCTTTCTGCAATGTTGTTCAGATCACTTACAATTTTGCGAGATTGTTGATATGGATGGTTCTTTTTCTATTTGTGGATATGTAGATGAACAGATGATTCTAAAATTAATTCATTATTGCCCTTGTTTTGGAGAATATGTTGGAAAATGTGATAATTTCATGTAACTATCTGCCTGTTATGGTGCATGTTAGATGTGTGTTTCGTGAGTAATCGGTGAAAATATGGTTTCTTTGGATTTTGCTCTCTGTAAAAAGAAGCGTATTTGTCTTTGCTCTACGAGATTCTGTGATTACGGCAGTTGCACATTTCTTAATTATATGTGTGCAAGTGGTGGTAATCAATATTTTTTCTACATCTTGTTCTAGGCCACTGATTACGTTAGGTTTTCCTTTTTCGCAAAAGATGTTTGCTGCCATCTTTGAAACTAGAAAAAAGTAGGAATTTGTGTTTCTCTTTGTGATGATCCATTTTGCATAGTATATGATTTAAAGAAAGAGAGAGAATTTATTTAACAAAGAGCGGGGATAACCTAAAGAATGTGCCTGCCAACATGCGAATGAAAAATTGGAAGAAACTTCTACCACAAGGTATGTACACGTGCTCTCTGGGACATTGACACGATAACTTTGCTTGACCTTTCAGTATTAGACTGTTTATCTTGTTTCTTTGTCATTTACCATCCATAAGGAAACGTGTGCAGTGGTTTTAATAACTGAAGATTCTTAAAAAATGTTCCTCCGTTAGATCAGGAAAAATCATCTTGGGTGCTTGATATGTAATGTTTTCATATATGAAAATGATTTTCTTTCTCCTTCCAGTTTCTTGCCATCTTGAATGTCTCTGAGGTGATCGTCAAATCTGGAAAGAAACTTATGATTTATGGAGTATGAGATGTGATTGCAAAAAACTTAATCCCTTTTGTAGTTAGCAAAATAGATGGATTTTCTGAAAGAATCCGAATTTTAAGTGGAGAAAACTTATAATTGGTGATAAAATGAATTTATAAAGCTTAATCATTACTTTGCCTTTGCTTGATAAATGTTGTATGGTTGCTGCTCTTTGTACATCTTTTACCAGATTTTGCTTGTGCATCTTCTTGAGAAAACTACTGTGACTTAACAGCTGAGTCTGTTGTTGGCTAATGCATCCTGAAGGAGACCGGATTATCAAAATCATTTTCTATGCAGCAATGATTGAATAACTATTCCATACTTTTGCTATCAAGATTGTCAATTTGGGGAAACTTGCCCTGCCCGAGGTGTCAATAGTCAATAACACCTTTTACTCATGCATGATTTACGTCCTTTTCACTTTGAGAAGTTAGTTTAAGACAGAACACTTGACGACTTTTGTATATATATGCATTAAGTGTTGTCTCAGAAATGGTAAGCTGGCAATTATAAAAACATCAAGCTATAAGATCCATCTTTCATCATACAACATTTCAAGACCTGTATTTATTTTAAATATTCCGGACATGAATCGCTTGCATATATTACTGACTAGGGGATAATTTTGGGCGATGTAAAACCTTATATTACACATTACTGATAATTTGTTATTTGAGAAGTTTCTCTAACTTTGACCAAGAAGGCTTTTTGCAAATGGATTTGATGAATACTGCAAGCCGGTGAGGAATGTGCCTTTGCTAGATGCTCTCTTGTATGTTTGTTTAGCAACTTACATTCAGACACATTGTGTTAAATGACAATGTTCAAGTTACAACTATTATAAAGAATTTCAGAAGTTCCGAATTACAAAATTCAACCATAAAATGCATGTTGTGTGATTTTATGAGACCTAGTTCACTGCAATTTTTCTTGGAATATGATGTGTGATATTTTGCTCTGAAAAAATGATCTAAAGTTTGGATATGACAGTAGTACATTCACAATTGGTTGTGCTTGAACATGTTGCCATTGTTCTAATCTTCTAGGGGGTCTTTTGTCATGGACGGGGTTCTATTCTGTTTCTAACGTAATTGGTAGATTTGGTTCCAATCTTTTTTGTCGTGATCAAAGATGTCGATTAAGGATTTGATAATGCATATTTGTTTGTGTAACAGCTGAAAGTAAATCTACTGATGATACAAGTAGAGACCAACCAGTTGCTCCAGTCATATCATCTTCGACAACCAGCAACACAGAAAGTATACCGTCTACTCCTATTGTAGGCGAGGAATTGAAAATTGCTTCTCAGCTTCGAAGATTTACCTATAATGAACTGAAGATTGCAACGAGGAACTTTAGGCCTGACAGTCTCCTTGGTGAGGGTGGCTTTGGTTGTGTTTTCAAAGGTTGGATCAATGAGACTGGATGTGCGCCAGTTAAACCTGGCACGGGGCTCACGGTTGCAGTGAAAACTCTCAATCACGATGGGCTTCAGGGCCACAAAGAGTGGCTTGTATGAAACTGCTGTCTTTCATTCATGAATTTAAGGGCCCATATTTTTTTCCGTATATGTAACAAGTCAATCACATTTTGCAGGCTGAAGTAAATTATCTCGGTGACCTCATCCACCTACATTTGGTTAAATTAATAGGTTATTGCATAGAGGATGATCAAAGGCTCCTCGTCTATGAGTTTATGCCTCGGGGAAGTTTGGAGAATCACTTGTTTAGAAGTACATATTTTTTTATTTTTGGGATTTTTTAACATCTCTTCTATTCACTATTTTTTGTGTTAGGACCTCTAGGTAGATCTCTTGGATAGAGAGCAACACTTAGATGCAATTTGTGATATGCTTGTGCTCCAGAACATCAGATTTATTTTATCAGAGTAGCTTATACCAAAAATATATGACTACTTTCTGTATATCATATATACACATGGTAATTAATGTATATATGTATACGATATTTTAATTCTGTTAATTGCATGCACATGCGTGCGCACATGCAGACAGACTAGTTTTCATGATAATTCACACAACTCAAAGTAGTTTGTGAAGATCGACTCTTGGCTTCTCAAAGGACTTCTGCATCTGAGGAGGTCAAGGATTTTCCTATATTTTAGTTTTTCTTTGTTGGAGAAACTTGTCGTATTCTTGATTTTCTGTAAACATGTTTTTATATTTAAGAGGACTTGTTCTCTTGATGTATGTATCTTTATAACACGACTAATAAACTTTTGTTTCTTAACTACAAAAGGATTTATGGACTTCATTTTTTTAGTTCTGCATTGCTATAAAAGATGTCTTCTGAACAAGAAGGTTACATGTCAAGATAGGAGCAGAATTACAGACTTCTACCTTAAAGCTACCTGCTTGGCATCCAAGATGAATGTAAGAGTAGGGACGTAGAACATAAACATGATGATACCTTGATCTCACAAGTAATTGAATGTATGTTTTAATTTGAATGAATAGAGATAAGATCATGGTGACGAGTTTTATGTTGGATAACCAGGGGTGAAAAGAATTGCATTTAAATTTTGTGGATTAGGTGACATGTTGTGCGGGAAAGATTGGATCGTTCTGGCTCATTCTGGATTTCCTTTTACGTTCTTGGTACATTAACTAAGTCCTTTTAAGGTCATTTGAGATCCGTGTATGTTAAAAAGGTAGGAGGCTGCCTTTACTTTCTATAAAATTCTGGGCATGTGCACGTGCAGTTTTCAGTAAAGCCTTAGAAAGGCTACGCTATCTTTTGAACATACTTGGTAATCCATTTTATCTCTTATTCTTGCTTTAAACTAGCTTCTGTTTTCATTGTAGTTTATTCGATTCTATTATATCATTTGGAACTGTATGATGTCTTTGCCAAATAGTAGATGGTGCATGCTAGTATTCTTTGTTATTTCTGCGTCACGTCATGATAGTAGTCTGATATTTCTGTATTCTTGCAAGTGAAATGTTCTGAAAACAGGGAAGCCGGTCATTTGTGACAAAAGCGTTCCTGCAGGTTGTATTGTAGTAGCTCACTTTCTGAAAATTCAGTGTTAGCTTCATCACAACTTTCATATTGTTTCCCTTTTATCTTATTTCCCTTGTCAGTATCATGTCAAAAATCTTTTCATCTGCTTCTTGATTGTTATGGACGATATGCATTTGAGCATTCATCTTTGGTTACGGGGTTCACTCCTTACAAATGATTGTGTCCATATTCTCTTTGCTGCAGGGTCCCTGCCTCTTCCTTGGTCCATAAGAATGAAAATTGCATTGGGTGCTGCAAAGGGTCTTGCATTTCTTCATGAAGAAGCTGAAAGACCAGTTATATATAGAGATTTTAAAACTTCGAACATCCTACTAGATGCAGTATGTGGCTTGAAATCCTAGCTTATATTGTAATGGTTTCGTGACTCCTTTTATAACGGCTTTGCTTTTCAAAATTGTTACTCTAGGATTATAATGCAAAGCTTTCTGATTTTGGTCTTGCCAAAGATGGTCCCGAGGGAGATAAGACGCATGTATCTACTCGTGTAATGGGAACATATGGCTATGCTGCCCCCGAGTACGTGATGACAGGTGAGCACACTTACACCCCTGATCCGGGCAATCCCTTGTTGTATGCTCATTTTTTCTTCTGGATCTTTCTGTTTTTAATATTTATTGAGGAACATCTGATGGTTTACTTTACATGGCAATCGTTGTGGGTAGGGTTTAAGGCAGTGATCTAAATGTATGAGTGAACTGTACCTAAACCACCCAAACTGAGTGCTGATGATCCTATATTTACAAATTTCTCTCTGCTTCTTTAATTTTTTTCCATATTCATCTTGCTTGACGTACCTCATTCCAGGACATCTGACGGCAAAGAGTGACGTTTACAGCTTTGGGGTGGTTTTGCTTGAAATGTTGACTGGGAGAAGATCAATGGACAAAAGCCGACCAAATGGGGAACATAACTTGGTGGAATGGGCAAGACCATATCTTGGAGAGAGGAGAAGGTTCTACAGGCTCATAGATCCACGTCTTGAGGGTCGTTTCTCAATCAAAGGGGCACAGAAGGCTGTGCAGTTGGCGGCTCTATGCCTTAACCGTGATGCAAAATCTCGACCTCTGATGAGCGAAGTTGTTGAAGTCCTTGAACCGTTGCCTAATTTGAAGGACATGGCCTGTTCCTCCTCCTATTTCCAGGCCATGCACTCAGAACGTGCTGCTTCCAGAATGCAAATTTTTTCGCTAAAGAATGGGCAGCCGACTCGAAGTCCTGCCTTGCCATACCATCTTCAAGCCTCGCCAAATCAACATATTCAACCTCTCCGTTCACCGAAACCGGACAAAACATAACCAGAACGTGTTCGTATCATTCTTTATAAAATTCTTGTCATGTGGCTGGTTCTCACATTCAAGGTGAGAGTTCAGGTGCAGTTTTAGAGGATTTCTGTGCTCTATTTTTGCTTGTTTGGTGAATTCTGAGTGTTGGTATTTCAGTATCCAGATTGGAGTTGGATATTTTGTGTATAGTTGTTTGACTCCAAACCTCGTTTGGTTATAACTTATTAAAATTTCCATATTTGGATCAACCATCATCGTTGTCTTAACGTTGTCGATTTTCTCAAGAATGTTTAAATCTTGAAGATCATAGGTCGGGCGAAGTCGATAGGATCCCCTTTTTACATCTTTACCAAGGCTTGCACAGCCATAGTTACAGGACTCGAGTCGACTGAGATTTGGAAGAGGTCGAATCTCTCTTGTTGAAGGGTTTAGTAAATAAAAGTTGTCAGCAGCAATAATACAATAAGCCATTGCATGAATTATACATAAAAGTTTCCCGCATTATGATCAGAGTTTGGAAAACCATTTCATATGTGATACTTGCATGCATTCAGATTACCTTATTCAAAACAATATTATATACCACAGTTGATGTACAGAAAAACAAATCATACGATCATAAACATCACAATGCGGTGGACCTGACATCGGGTTCAATTTCTAGTCGAAACCTGATGGTAACTTTACGCATTATACATATATTCCTCCTCAGAGTCATTTCTCCACAATGAATTCTTCTATTTCTATCCCGGTATGGCGAGCACCTCCCTGTAATCTCATCAAAATTTCATCACCTATCTTGAGTGAGGTTACAGGAATTGCTGTTTGTTGATGTCCACCTGCAGCAAATGCTGAGAATCGTGGAATGGAAAACAAAATGTAGTTCTAATATAGTTGTCTGAATTAAGAATTTACCTTTACGAGAGGAAACTAAAGCAACTGTTTCAGCATTTTGCAGAAGAATGCTGTAAGAAGTCTGGTTATCCAAATCTATCTGCAATGGCACAAGACACAAGTTGTCCATCAGTAATCAGCAACTTCTAGTCAATCAAATATATACACATTCAAAAGCAGAATATCTTACGATGATTTTGGAATATGAAGTATACGAACCTTAGCCTCCACGAGAATTAATGGTCTTGTCTCGATCTTTACACGTCCAATAATAGCTGTTCGCTGCATGCCGTTTTGATCAACAACAATCACCTCTTTCCCTGCTTTTAACTCTGAAAGGTAGCTAGTCTTCCCTCCTGGAACTGAAACATAGGCATGAACTGGTCCCTGCAATATCCAAGAGAATATAATGTTTGGGGACGTTTCATTTCATTTTCTGGAAACTGCAAAATCCAGGCCTAATGCTAAAGCCTTGGAATTTGAGTTTAATTGGGCAGTGGAAAAAAAAACTAATGGTTTAGTTGATGACGAGTAAAAGTATCAGGCAGGACATTGTTGGAATTAAAATAAATTTTTCCTATGCGCTTTATTTTATCTGATTACAACATTTCATTATTTGAATGTGCCAAAATAAATCTCCTCTCAGTTTCCAACTTAATATTGGATGCACTAGTTGCAACTTAAAAGATCAAAAATGAAAAAAAATAAAAAAAAATTATTTGTAAAACAGATGTTTCTCATTAACAGTTCTTTGTAGCCTTAAAAGTCATTAAACTGCTTAACTTCGTAAAGCCAAAACTCACTGCATTGACTCGAAAAGGCCTGCTAGAAATGTAATTTGACTCTAAGCATTCTGAATGAACAAGGAAGAGCCCTCTTGCAAAGGATCCAACCTTTGAGAAATGCACAAAATAAGAATGGAATTTGCATTAATTAGCAAGAAATCTATAATAGAAACATAAAATGGAGCGAGGATAAATTATGTTGATGGCCCAAACCAGAAGTCCTTCACCGGGTCTCAGAAGGCAGCAGAGATCAACACAGGCACGGTCACCCATTCCAGCCATTTGAACATTAGTTACCGTGGCCGTTGTCAATTTCAAAAGACTGCCCTCTTCATTTCTTCTATCTAGATAATCCTGATGGATAGAATATTATAAGGTTTATAGACTCACAAAGGGAAGAAGAAGCACCATGTTGGAGAAGGCATTACCTTCAGCTCAAGGAGGGCTTTTATATCTTCAGTTTTCAGAACTACACCACCTAAACCATGCTCCAAGGCCTACTAAATTGATTAATGAAATGAACAAGACACAGTATAGGGCAATGTTCCATAAAACAGGACCTAGAGCAGCTAAGAAATAATGTCCAAGTCCTTTCTCACATTAAAAATAAATCTTTTCAAAAGTCAATTCCTAACATAAGTTACTACCTCAAGAAAAATCTGTGCTTCAGATGATGTCTTTGAGATGGCAAAGACTGTTTTCTGAGTGCCTTGAATCGCTGCAACAATATTCTCTGCAGGTATCACCTGAGACACACAGAAAGATAGACATATATAACCAATACTTAAGGAAAGATTATGGCTTAAAACGAATAAATCACATAAATGGCCACTTTCTGGACATATATAGTACTTTGATGAATATTCAATAATTTATATTAAATACTACGAATGTACCAACATATTTAGACAAGTGGCAACATAAAAAACCTTTTTTCAAACTGAATTTTGATTCCATATAGTATGAGGGATTATCTCATACAATTTGTGTTGGTAACTACAGAATCATACAACAAACCAGATCAATGATTGATGAAATTATTAATGTAATAATAAATTTAGCTAGGTTGAATTGGTTACTCACCTGCCAACCCAGGAGATCGACAACAACATTTTCTGCTTCCTCATTCAATAGCTGGAGCTTCTCTAATTGCTGGGGCGATGAGATCTCAAAGAAAGTAGCAACTCTTCTCTGCTCACCGTCATGTAAGTTACCTTCTTCAATGAAGAGAGGATGTATCAATGCGATAGCTGCAGTATTTCACAAATGAACTTCTGAGAAATGTCATTAATAATCTTTAGCGGCTCCCCTGAAATCAGCAGACATCCAAAACCATATTGAACAAGACCGCTTACACTTCCATCATATGTACATATATGGATATAAATCATAATTTAGGAATAGTAATTAACTTTAGAACATCTCTAATCATACTAAAACGTCAGCAAAATAAACAACTGTTAAATAAAGTGAATCTTCTTTCAGCTGCAGTGTTAAATATCATAAAAATGACACTTATACTAGTGTAAGAAGTTCTACATTTGTCTGGTAGAAATTCAACAAACAAGGCAAAAGTTACATAATTTTACATAATGTCACTAGACTAGATCATGTCTCCCTGTGCTTAACCAAACACGATCTAATTCGTATTAGGCTTTAATAATTAATTTTTTAACTTAAAAAGTAGGAAAGAACCCCACAGACATTTGGAAGAGCAGAAGGTGCTTACAGGACCACTGAAGAGCAAGGTCACGGCAATAATTGGAGAAGATGAAAGTGTTCCAACCCCTCTCCACAGCCGCCGTCATCACCTGCTTGTTCTCCGTCCATATCCACACTTTCTTTCTTAGGGATATTGAAGAAGAATTACACGCACACATTGCATTTGTAACAAAACGGGAGCTGTGAAATCGAGTTCTTCTCTCCTTGATTTTCGTACTATTGAATTTATAATCGATCAGTCTACAGCTTCCCCATTTACCAACGGAATAAGTTGAAAGGAAGAGCACAGCCATTTCTAATCCTATAGAATAAATGAATAAGATAGCCAGACCAGAAAAGGTTCTGTTCTCTACAATTTCAACTAAAGACGCGTTTTGACATATGATTCCGTTTAAATCGCAATCATAAAATCTATCATCATCAATTTCCCCCTTAACCGCATCATTGGGATGGGCTTTAGTAGACTTGGATGGCACTGTAGAATATATTGAGTCCGTGAGGTCAAGCCTAATCATATTGGTGGATCAATTGTTTCATTGGACCCAAGCAGCGTTGCTCCGTCAAGCTTTCTTCCATTGTGGAAAATTTCCTAATGCGGTCTCGCGAAGGAGATTGAGCCGTTTCTCAATTCCAGTATAGTTGATCATCCACTCGGAGCTACTGACGTTATTTTTGACAAGCAATTTTGTTGATTGGTTAATTACATTAAGAGCTAGGGATTTGATAAAAGTGATAGACATGGGTCCAAACCTGCCTTGGTCTCAAATAGGATGCAAGCTAGGTACATTGCTATATGAAGCCTCGGTATGTAGGGTGTGTTTGAGTCACATTATTTTGGAAGAATGTATTCTGGAATAGTAGATTGATGGAGAACGTGTGTTTGAAAAAGAAGCAAAAGTTATTGATGTGATGGAAAATATTATTTTATTGAAGAATGTATAGTTGAAAATAAGTAGAAGAATGAGAATGCGAATTTTAATGTATACCAAACATGGGCTAAGATTTTCAGTATAATTTCATTTAATTTTATTGAAATTATACTCACAATCTATATAGTATTAGGTAATAGGTTAAATGAAACGTGAAATTAAGCCCTATTTGCTGAGAATTAAAATTAGATTTTTAGTATATTTTGATAAAAGTTGATGAAATGTGTTGTTAAAAAATAGTGGATCTCATGAAGCGTGTTATTAAAATTAATTATTGAATTTGACTTAAATTAAAATCTAAATTTTAATTCGAACCAAACATAGGCTAAATGACTCATTTAATAGTATTTATCATTTAATGTCACATAAGTTGAGGGGCTAAATTGCATTACTTTTATTTTAATATTTTCAAACTATATTTTCTATGTATTCATTTTTCAATCACACATCCACACAATAAAATATTCTGTACATGAATTCAAAATTTTTTCTCTATTTTTTAAGTACACTTTCACTTGAAATTCACTATTCAAAACTCTATTTTCCTTAAATAATGATTGTCAAATAAGACCTCAAATTCAATTATGGGCCTTTTTTTTTTTTTTTGCCAAAAATACATTTTGGAATGGTATTTTGATGGAGAATGTGCGTTTATTTGGAAAACTTTTTGATTTATATGTAATATTATTTTATTAAAAAATATGTAATTAAAATAAGAAATAATAATGCATTTTAGAAATAATAGAAACCAAATAAAGACAAAATTTATAGGTAAAATCAATAATTAATTTTAACTACTAGATTTATGTTAAAATTTGAGATTTCATCTTAAAAGGTCAACCTTATTAAGAGAAGTAACTCAAACTCTTATAAATTGGTCTATGTTTTCATCGTTATTCTATGTGGAATTTTATCATGCCCCAGACAAATCTTGAAATTCGCGTGCTCAATTTTTTTAAAGTTTCAATCGGATCGAATTGCTCGTTGGAAATTAACGAGATTTGATAACATGTTAATATTTAAGGTTTCATCTTAAAATGTCAACCTTACTAAGAAATTAGTCCAAACTTTTATTAATTGGTCTATATTTTCATCTTTATTCGATATAAAATTTTACCCTTTAACAATTTATAACTTTTTCATTGAGTATTTTATCTATTTTTATCATAATTTACTAAAATTCGATTTAATCCTTACCAAAGAAGGGACAAGATGAAAACCCAAAGTCTCTCTCGTAATGGAATTCCAGTCTCCACTCCACATGTTCACACACTATTTTCATTGCCAACCATATAAAAGCTGTTTATGAACGACTTGCCCCTAATTTAATTCCATTCTATAAAACATATTTTTTTTACTCATTTTCAATTACATATTCTTCCAATAAAATAATTTTTACATATAAACCCAATTTTTCCCTACATCTTAGTTCCATATTCTCAAAAATAAAAAAAAAATTAAAAAAATTACTATTACAAAATCTATTATTCCAAACGGGACTCAAACAGAGTCTTTCGTGCAAAATTATTTAATTGAAAAAATGTATGATTGAATATGAGTTTTTTTTAAATGTTATCTAACACCGGTCTATGTGTCAATATGTAATAAGTTCAATTAAAAGTGAAATTATGTTATTTATTTAATTCAATATTTTATTTAACGATATTTTGTGCCACCTAAACTCATGTTGTAACACCAGTTATACTAAGTAGAATTAATCTTTTAAAAAATAAGGCTCAAATAGGGGCTTAAATTATAAACATGTAAAAATTAGTGGTGAATAATGAGATATTATTTGTGAATCTTTCGAAATTTATAGATAAAAAGTGACTTAAATATTTATAAATATGAACCAAATATAAACTAATGCTATATATAGCATCTAATGCATAGAAGTTTGATGTTCATTTTATTGTCTAATGAAGGTAATGTTATTTAGCTCTTATTTGGTTTGGTAAAGAATCAATTTTTTTAGTAAATTTTAATAAAAAATGATGAAATACACGATTGAAAAGTTGATAAAAATTGTTAAATTCATTAAACGTGTGATTAAAAATTGGTTTGAATAAAAATGAGTTTTATTATAAGTCCAATACATTAAAATGCATCATATTTTTATTGGACGTGAGTCATAAAGTTCATTACCACCTACTTTGGTAAAAATATTAAACATTAATGTATTCAAATATAACACAAATTTATTAGACAATGAATCAAACTAATGATGATCATAACGGAAGAATTTCATGAACAACGTGATAGTGGCCCTCACATTGGTGGGTGCTAAAAACTCATGATGAAAATAACAATGCTCTTGAAAAATAATAGACCGTGCATAATTTTTTATTTAATAATAGTGGTATCTAGCATTATCAACATTGTACGAATTTAAGTGAAAGCACATCTAACATTATAAAAAATAGGTCTAATTAAATGTAAGGCGTAGAATTCATTCAATTGGACATGTTATTTAACTCATATTTGACTTCAAAATTCCCTTTTTTATAAAAAAAACTTATTTTAAATCACATAACGTCTCAATAAGATAATTTTGCATGTAAAACTCATAATTTTCCATTTAAAAAAAAAAACAATTTTTCACAAAAAATTCTACACCAAATAAGTAATTAATGTCACTTAAATTGACGCTAACATTATAGTGCTAGTACTAGTATTCTTTACTTAATACAGAAAAACAAAAATATCAATACACGAGACATGGTTAAGAAACGCTTGTCTTTATGATTAACGAAAGAATAGCCATATTTCCTACAAAAGAAATAGCCTCTGATTGCATACTAGGCGTGTTGGTTCCTATTAAAATTAAAATTTTTTTTTTCTCTTCTTATTAGTAACACATTCTCCAATAAATAATATTATACGTAAATCTAAAATTTTTTCCTTTTTTTAAGCACACATTCTCTAAAAAATTATTATTCCGAAATGGAGTATATTTTTCTCAAATTGTTATTATGATGGGGGCCAAACAAGGGCCTAATATGTAGACACTTTCTTGGTCGAGTTAATTAATTTGTCAAGAGGCATAAATACTAGTATACCTTTACATATGTTGTACACCAATACTGTTTGTAAGTTTGTGATTTAGAACCTATTTGACGTAATTCTTTTGAGAATTTATTTCGTTGTTTAAAGTGATTTATATATATATATATATAGTGGATAAAAAATAAAATAGTTCCTTGCGAATGAATTGATTTGATTCATTTATAACGATAGAAAAGAGAAAAAGGTGTAGTTTAAATATGTTTTATTAATATTTTAAAGGTAATATAAATATAGAAGAGTAAAATAGAAATATAATTTTTTATTTTTAGTGAAAGGGAAAGGAATAGGTTAAAAAAAAAAAAAATCTCAATGGAAGTTTATGTGATTTTCTAAAACACAGAGGTTTTCTCTAATATTGTTGGTTAGTTGAGGAGGAATCAGATACATAAATTTACTCAACCGTGTCGGATTTGCTAGAGAACCTCTCGAGGGCTATTCCTAGAGTTCATATTCTTGGAATTGCCATACCATTTTTGTTTATGGGTTAATTGAAATAACAGTCATTAAAGTTAGTTAATGGCGATTGAAGCAATTTTCGTCACTCAGATTTCTAATGGTTGTACTAATGATCACTCAAATAGAAACGTTAACCTAAAATTCTACATGTCACTATAAAATTTCAACGTGTTCACAAATGACATTAACTAGCACTCCACGTCGAACAAAGTCGTGTTGATTGAAGCTAAAAGCGTAATTATTAAACAAGTTTTCTCTAAGTTGTTAGTTGGCAAAGCTTCACATTTTTGTTGGTTTATTTTTTAAGGTTCCCATCGTTGTTTTTTTTTTTTTGTATTAGCTAACACCAGTTATATCCATGTGGCATGTTGGAGTTTAGCATTAACATGTAGGATTTTAGGTAATGTTTCGATTCGAATTACCGTTAGAGTAACCCTTAAAACTCGAATGATTACTATAATAAGAAAATTACTTAAATTACCAATTTGATAATTTTAACAAACTTTAGTGACCGTTGAAAATAACTGATTTTCAACGTTTCTGAATGCGAGTCAAAACGACTCAGCATATAATATAAGAACGTGATTATTGTCTTCGATTTGTGGAAGAGAAGTCCGAGTACTTTCATAGGAGTGGTGTAAAATCAATTGCGTTTGATTGCATTCATTTATAACTTGAGAGAATTGAAATAAAAAAAATAATTGCTTTTAATTTTAGTATTTGTTTTGGTTTTAATAATTATGCTTTTAATAATTATGCTAAAAGCATAATTATTAAACGTGTTTTCTTTATGTTGTTAGCTGGCAAAGCTTCACATTTTTGTTGGCTTAATTATAAGGTCCCCATTGTTGTTTGTTTTTGGTTCTAGCTAGCACCAGTTATATCCATGTGGCATGTTGGAGTTTAGCATTAACATGTAGGATTTTATGTAATGTTTCGATTCGAATGATCATTAGAGTAATTCTTAAAAACTCGAATGATTACTATTATAAGAAAATTACTTAAATTACCAATTTGATAATTTTAACAAACTTTAGCGACTGTTGAAAATAAATGATTTTCAACGTTTCTGAATGCGAGTCAAATGACTCAACATATAATATAAGAACGTAATTATTGTTTTCGATTTGTTGAAGAGAAGTCAGAGTACCTTCGTAGGAGTAGTGTAAAATCAATTGAGTATGATTGCATTCATTGATTACTTGAGAGAATTGAAATAAAAATAATTATTGCTTTTAATTTTAGTATTTGTTTTGGTTTTACTGTTTAATTTTTGTTGACAAGGTCCTAAGATTTGTAATTTCAAAAGTGTGAGACAATGGTATCATGTTTTTTTTTATAGTGAATTATTTGTCCGTAAAATGGGGTTGTGAATTTTTTTCTTTCTTTCGAGATTTATCACGTTACATATGATATTAATCATCATAATAACTTTACTTTCATTGAGGGCAATATTTCTCTAATCTATTCATAAACAAGCTACGTGCTTAAAAACATTTGTTGAAAGTGATTTGAGTATATTTGCATTGTTGGAAAATAGACTTTATGTTCCCTTGTAAAATACACTGAATAGCGATAAAAACTCGAGAAGGATTAAAGAGCGCAAATGGATCACTAGCCTTTTTCTTGCACCTAGGGTGTTACGGGGCGAGCTGAGAGCATTGATTTTCTCGTAAGAGTTACTCGTTGACTTGTGAATATGACTAAACTATACATTTTCAATAAAATAAATTATGCCAGCTTGGCTCGCCCCACCACGGGACAAGCAGAGCCATACTATGTACAGTTGAGTGAGTTGGCTCGCGTTCTACTTGCCCCAAGCAAACATGAGCCGACTTCTTGACGAGCCTTCTTATTTGACACCTCTATTTCAACTTAATTTCTTTAGTCGTAGTCGAAGGACTAGAAACCTCAAGCTCACTTTTGCCACTTGACAATGATTTGCTTGAACTGTGAACACTTCATAGACGAGTTCTTCCATTGCTCTAATAGGTGACCTTTCACGCTTGGATTTCTGAAGTGGTCAAGGAGCCGATTTTTCAGTTATATCTAGTATCGCGGTCAAACCATTATTTGATACAAGTAGAACAGACCACCTGAGATGACCCCATTGATCAAAATATCTTAATTAGATCATAATCAATATTCAGAAATGTACTTGAATAAACGGTAAATATTTGCAGTTTTTCATATACAAACGTGCTAAGATAATTTTAATTGAACTCTGCTACATGTACGAAATTCGTTACAAATACGTCGACAGATGCGGCATGCATCAATCCCTTAATTTGAATTTTTGAAATTCAAATCAATGGATAAAATGTGTCTGCCGACCTACCTTTACAAAATCGTCTATACAAGTATGTTAATTATTTTTAATTTACTATCATGATGTAGATCTAGTAGTACCAGTTTTTTCCATCAAATATGCCAACGTTTGACTATCATTAAAATTATAATTCATTTTTCACTCCCTTCTTATTAACAACACATTTTTCAATAAAATAATATTACATGTAAATAAAAAAAATTTCTTCATTTTAACTATACATTTTTCAAAAAAATACTATTCTAAAAATTAAATCCCAAATAATGGGGTCAAACGGAGGCTTTATTAGAATACTAAACAAATCAAGCTCATATTTGGTGCGGATTAAACTAAGATTCTCAATAGATTTTGTTAAGTTCTTGTTTGGCCCCATTAAATTAAAATTCTTTTATTTTCTCTTCTTATCGACCACACATTTCTCAATAAAATAATATTACACATTAACCTAAAAACTTTTTCTTCTTTTTTAACCATACATTCGCCAAAAAATTACTATTCTCCTCATTAAAATGTAAAATAATGGAATCCAAACCGGGATTAAAAATCGATGAAATGTGTGATTGAAAAGTAGTGGATCCATAAAATGTGTAGTTAAAATTAGTTGTTGATTTTGACTAGTATTAAAATCTGAATTCTAATTTCCACCAAATGGGGGCTAAGTCTTTGTTTAGCACTTATTTTCTTAAATCCAATTTTTTACTCTTATTTTCAACCATACTTTCTCTCAATAAAATAATTGTGCACATAATTCATACATTTTCCTATTTTTTAACCATACATTATATTAAAAAAACCACTTAAAAAAACACTTTTCATTAGCTAAGACCACTAAATGCCCCGTCAAGGCTACACCCCAATCTCTTGATAAATATTGGAGAGCTAAATCACACAATCAAGTGAAACTTCGAGTCGAAAGGACGAATTAATAGTTATTTTGCATTGTCAACTCCATCAAAACTTCAAGAAATACGGCGATCTACTACTGGTTTTTGGCATCTAGGGTTTCCAAAATCTGATATGGCCATATGGGAATTGAGCCTTCTGTTTTAATTTTGTAATCTGTCTGTCTTAGTTTCTACTTTGTAAAGTTAGAGAGAGGATCATATGAGTTTTATTCTTGTAAACCTTTGAAATATCATATTTCAACTTTGGTTACAGTGCATTCCTATTACTAACAAAGCTCAATAAGGATTTAAATCATCTTCATTGAAATATGATAAAACTTTGTGTTTTGATTCCATCTTTTTTTCAGTTCTTGTTGGGGTTTTATATAAATTTACACTTAATTCCATTATTTATTTACTTACTTTTCCCTTTTTACACAACATAATCTAAATTCCTTGTTTAAGATGAATTGAAGCACACAGTGAGCATTACATATTACAATACTTAACAATATAATTCTGCTTGGAAGGAACCATCACGAAGTTTCACATTATTCATCACTAGTATCTTGGAAGGTGGCCGGGGCGAGTTATGGATTAGGATGCATTTGGTAAACCTCGGTAGATGACACAGAAGGACTCGAATAAGATCCATAAGTATCGTTCTTTTCATCATCGTCGTTAAGCTTTTTCTTGCTATTGACATCGGCCGCTGCTGGCACAGAATCGGCCATTGGATTCGTGGTCGACGTACCGGTTTTTTTAGGCGTTTCATTAATGTTATTTGCTCCAAGGATGATCAGTTGTGCCTTTTTCTTGATTCAGTAATTGTTCTTCCGACAGAAACCTTTTGCTATGAGCTTGAAGGTATAAGATTGCTGCAAATAAAACAAGGTAATGAGCTATGATTGAAGCCTTCATGACTCACCTGTAATTAGTTAGCATCAAATATTGATCAAATAGTTTGTAATATATTAAAGTACATGTAAACCTTTTTCTAAAACAAAAAAAAAAAAATCACAGAAAATGCACTTGAAATAAATTATAAACATTTCAGATAAAATATCTGCTTCAAATACTCTTCTACTATATATGGGAATGGGATTTACTGTGTTCTAGGATACAAGTAGACAGAATTTATAGAAAATTTTATCCTGTTAAGTTTTAGTGAAGGGTGACCTAGAATGTCATTACTACAGGTTTGTTGATTTAGTGGATAATTTACACCTCAATGACTGTTGGAATACAGAACCATAAGTTTAGTATGTCATTTTCCGTGCAAGTTAGATTCATTTTTTTTTGTCAAAAATTCGATATATGAATATATATTTTTTTAAATGCATGGTGATGAGACCTGAACTTTTGTCTCGAATGATACCATGTTAAACTAATTCATTCGAACATTTAAACCAAGAAAGATGGTGACAAGATTACGACTTGTTCGTATCGAAAAAAGGAAATATAAAAGAGAAAGGACGAAGATTGGATTACTTCGAGAAATTCCAACCTTCCAAAGTATTGGTAGTTCGAAGAATCAGTGTTCCTTTAAGTACAAACACTGCATCTGTAGAAACAATATATAGACAACTATCGACTAATACAAATAATACTCCCATAAAACCTATGACTACATTGACCCGTTCAAACTAAAAATAACACATAAAAATCGTACAATTGCAAAATATAAACACTATTGAAAATATTCCTTATAAAAATCAAAATATGTTTATTTATTATTGAAGATATGCTCTGTTTGGTAAGATTAAAATTAGATTTTTTTTATAGAATTTGATAAAGGTTGACGAAATATATATTTGAAAAGTTGTAGATCTCATAAAATATGTGTTTAAAATTAATTGTTAACTTTAAATTAGATTAAAATATAGATTTTAGTACCTACCAAACGGGGCATAATCTTATGACCTTCTAGATATTTCCAAACAAGCATATATAGTGGCTATTTCTTTCATATTCTAACTTTTGATTGATTATGATTCCATATTAAGTTCACTTCACAAAATTCTTGTTTCGCATTAATTGTGTTTCCATATTAGGTTCACATTATTAAAGTACCACTTTGAACCAAATACCAGATGATGACTGGCGAATGACAATATGATAATGTCATTATAACAGCAGTTATCTACTTATCTTGCATTAGAACAGTTAATTTGGCGCACTATGTGACAATTGACGACTAAAACTAGCTTTTAAACAGTTTTATGATGGTTTAATCGTCGTCTAATTAATGATTCTAGTTGAGTGTAACTAATGACTAATGACTAAAGACCAAGTCGTTTTATTTTATTTTTTTAAGTAACTGTTCGTTTAACTTATTTTCAACCACATATATTTTTAATAAAATAATTTTACATGTAAATACTCAATTTTCCTACTTTTTAATCACTTTTTTTTTTCAAACAAATCACTTTTAATCAAAATCAAACAAGGGCTAAATTAAAGTTTCATTCGTAGCTCTTAAGCATCTTCAAGAAACTCCGTAAATACGAAATACTCTTTATTCTAGAGAGTCCTTGTTTAAAAATGAACTCCGAGAGAGTGGGTTGACTCTCCAAATTTAGAGAGTTAAACTTACTCCTTATCATTAATGTACAATGATTACATTTAATAAATCACATATTTCAATATTCTACTTCTTAAACTATTCAAACTGCATTTAAATTGATTAGTCAATTTGCATATAAAAAATTATGTTAAATAAAATATGAAAAGAAATCAATAAATATATATTTTTAAAGAGATAAAAAATAAAGAGCCAAAATAGGGAGCTTGTTGGAGTGTAATAAAAATTTTGACTCTCTAAATTTAAAAATACTCTTTATAATACATAAAATGTTCTTTATAAATAAATAGTCATTTGAAGATGTTTAGACATTCCTTTTGTGTTGCGGGTATGACCTAAAAGTTAAAAACCAATGCTAGAAGAAATAATTTTAACATTAATAATTGAATCTTTCTAATTAATCACATTTCTATGCATCTAAACTAGTGATATATCTTCTTACTAGGCACTAGCACATAGCAATTTCATAATTACATATGTAATAGTAAATTACTCGTGTATGAATATTTTTTATTAAAAAGAAGTAATTGCATAAATTAGATAGGAGGGTTAAGTGTTGTGCTATATAGGGTTTTATAAGTGAGAAAACAAGAAAAAATCATAAGATAAACTATCTAACATATATCATAATATTTCTACTGAAGATACATGTGCATATTAGTAGTTTCCTCGTTTCTAGCAGGACATGGTTACAAGAGAAGTTACAAAAGACAACAAAAGCCGGACGTTTCAAATACATGAACAGTTCTTGCACAATTTCATCAGAGCATGGGTTCATAACAAAAAACATGAAAAAAGTCATTTACATCACTGTGTTCATCGTCGAAATAGGAAATGCCCCTGCGCAGCAGATTTTATTTTTTACTGTTGATTTTGAAATTTACGTAGTTCAACCCAAACTACACATAGAGGGGGCATATAGGTGTAAATGAGGAATTAAAAATTGTAATTAACCATCAACAAGTCACTTATTAATTATCTCTATAGGTTAAACATGCAGTCCAATTACTTTATGTTTGAATACTGCAGAATATGAAAACAGTAAATAAAGAAGTAAAAAACACACGAAATGTTCACGGAGAAACCCCAATTGGGTAAAAACTCCCGGCACTTTGCCGTCAAAATTCACTATAAACGGTCGAACTTACAGTCCCCCAAATAAGACGACGACACGAACTTTCTAACCTTCTGATTGAAGTTAATACAGTCCTCCTGGATTGCGTGCCCCTGCACCAACTCCTGACTCCAATCAACAGTCCTCCTGGATTGTGCGCTCCTGCACCAACTCCTTTATTGCAATATCAAAGCCCTCCTGGATTCCCTAACCCCTGACTTTGTAGATTTGTCTATCTCATGTGGATTCTTGAAGAACTCTGTATTTCTCAGTAAGCTTGGTATTTTGATTAACTGGAACTGATGTTTTCTCCGCCAAGTATAATC